>JAUZNJ010112576.1:0-19949 GCA_034780135.1 Jordanella pulchra | reverse complement strand
AGGCACGGGTAGATTTTGCACTGTGTGCAGGCGCCAAGTCCTGTTGGAACCTGAAATCTCCATCTCCATAGAGCAGGCATATAATGTACAAGTTACACCATTTGAATGCAATTACTGAAATAAATCAAATTTTTCAAAATATTCTAATTTACTGGCTTTTACCTGTATTCACGGTGCACTTTCTTTAAAATGTACCGCTTGATAATCTCTTCATAATTGTAAGCCTAGAGCATGTGTTGTCTATTATCAGTTATTAAGCACTTGACTTTGATCATTTCAGTTTTCAAATTTCATTATTTTGCATCACAAATTGACATGATTTTTCTTGGGATTTTGATAAACCAACAACATATAGTGCATAACTGTATAGTAAAAGTGAAATAATTGGTGAAAAAGCAAATCTGAAAAGTGTAGTTTGTATCAAGTCTTTGGCAGCCTCTGATAAAATGTTCTACTAGGAATTTGGTGTTTAACTCACCCCCTCTTTCGACCAGCTTAAGTTTCCCTAATAAGGCAGTTTTGTAGTGGAAACCCGAAACTTTCTTTGAATGTTACATTCTTAGCTGTTGATACTTTTTTCTGGAAATAAATGTGTTAAATTGGAGAAAAAATAAAGTAAATGATGCACATGGTGAAATATCTATCCAAATAATGAAAAAAGCTTTAAGGAAACCCAATATTCTGTGGAAGTCGGGTTATTAAAAATAAAATAAATAAAAATCTGACTTGAAGGAAATCATGAGTATGAAGAAAAAATGAAGCTAAAGAAAAAAATCACCATCAAAGATAGTGGAACACTAGGGCATAGAATTGGGTGGGGATGGTGGGGACACGTCCTCACCAATATTCAGCCGCCACCGTGAAGTCACAATCAATCCATACGCTGTCTGTGGTGTTTTGTGAATGAATATGGCACACAAAGGGTTAAATGTTGGTCTCTGTTAGAAGTCCCGCCTCTAAGCTATATATCACTCCCTGATTGGCTGTCGGGTTCTCCGTAACTTACATGTGATTGACTGTCCCGCTGTCACTCCGTCTGCTCAAAAGCCGGAGCGCAGAAAGTTAAAATCCAAAACAAAATCCTTAACATCAAAGTCGAGTTTTGTGCGTAGTTCGACAATTTGCTGAACTAATTGATTAATCCGCCATTGTTGTTGTGACCACTGACGTCAGACACACCTGGATTGATTGGCTTGTGTAATGCAGACAGGAATTAAAAGAGGTGCATTTAGTCCAGGAAATAGAAAAGAGTTTAAAAACAGATAACATTTTGCGGTGGAAATACAATAAATCTTATATGATCATATGATTTTATGTATCCATATTTCTTGGGGAATTATTTACACATAATAATAGAGTAAAGCCTTTTTTACTCAAGCAATGACTTTACCATCAAACTATGATCATTCTATCCCCAATCTGTCATGCATCAACATATTTTTGTAAGGTGATTGACAGCAGAGGAGGTTGAGGAAGAGAGGCGGGAACAGGTGGGGAAAGGCTGGAGGAGATGGGAGAGAACCAGAAGCTGGAGGAGGAGAAGGTGGAAAAAAAAGGCTGGAAATTCACAGGTGAGGTTAAATGATACTGGATATGTTAGTCATGAAATTTAGCACTGTGACAGATTAAATAAATTCAAGTGTATTTATAAAGCGCTTTTCATGCAAGCAGCAACACAAAGTGTTTTACATGATAAAGAGTTTCAGTATTAGAATAAAACAAGCCTTCACACAGAATATAACATACCAGTTAACAACAACCATGTTATTATGATGATCGTCTGAATAAAAGCGGCTTTAAAATTAGAGCCTTATATCAAGTCTGGTGTTCTAAGAGGCCTCATCGTGTATTACTAGTGTGTATGCATTTACAGTCGTTGCTATATAGTTGTCAATTGTAAATTGTGGTTGATTCCTAAGGAAAATGATCCACCTGAGGAGAGGCAGCAATCAGGAGAATATTCTGGACAATAATGGATGTTGCATTTATGTATTTCCACTTTTGTTGATAGTATGTTAATTGTCATAATGCGTTGTGCTACTGCCCTGTACTAAAGACTAAATAGGATAACCTTTCGAAGTTGCCTCCTTGTCATTCATTAGTTATTTTAACCTGTAACATCTGCATGAAGTGAAATGGATCACTAATGCAAAAACTTAATCTTTCAACAGTGTTGTGTCCCCACTAATCTCCAAATAAAACCTACTCCCTTGGTGGAACACACTAGGCCATTTTTTATCCATTTATTTAATCCTACGTACATGTGGAGCTCTGCAAGGCTCCATTACGGGGTTGCCTTGTTTTCACTTTACATTCTGGCTCTGTAGGATTCATGTTTGATGAAAAAATATTTTTACTTTGGTCAGTTAAAGTACACATTTGCATACTTTGAAAAATACAAACTTAAGTTTAATGTTTACTGAACTATTTGAATTGAATCAGAACATCAGTGACACAGTATCACAAGTTTATTTGAGAATGTTGAAATATTAACAGTATCTGTATTCATGTCCAAAAAACTGCAACAAAAATATTGCTTTCATTACAAAAATTGCAATGTTTTTCTCCAGTAAAGTCCACTTTCAAAACAGCTGATGAATTACATTTTATGCAATATTTTTATTTCTGTAGATTCATACAACAGAACAAAAAGAAACACAATTTATTGTTTTGTTTATTAGTATATAATCGATGCACTAAAGTGTTGGCACTGTATATTTTTACCTACCAAAATTCAAATAAGTCTGAGAAAAAAGTTTGAAATCAAACATCAAATAAACATTATTTTAAACAGCCCCATTGTTTCTTATTGGTTTTGAATATTTTGCAGGAATGCTTTTAGGAAATATCAGATTATATTTTTAAAAAAGCTTAGAACATTTAGTCACTGTACAATAAAAGAGAAAAATACCTGATGCTTTTCAAACTATTTACTTTAATAAATTAAAAGAAAGCAGGACATTATGTCTAAACACATCCCAAAGTTAACACAGCATTGATCAGTCAGGGGCTCCCCCTTCATGAGACCTCTGGCTATACAGACAGAAATCTTTCCAAACTTTCTCCAGCTCTTGTATGATTTACATATTTCAGCCTGTAGAGAGCGCTGTCTGTTCATGCTTCAATAATGCCACCGTCTTCTGGAGGTCTAGAGTCAATCATTGGCAGCTCTTTGGAATCTCACTCCTTTATGTTTGCATAGGTGCCGTTCAGCTCGTCAGAGTCAAAAGCTTTGTTGTCCAGACTGTAGGCTGTTTGTTTAGTTTCTCCGCCATCGTCTGCTGTTCTGCCTTCATTGTCAGAACCTTTTCCACATTTTTTTATATATACTTGGTAAGCTGTCAAGGAAATCATGCACAGTGAGAAATGTGACTCACTACCTGATATAAAAATTGATATTCAACCTGTGAAACTTACTAATCACAGCAACGAGGGCCATTACAAGCTGGAAGATGCTGTAGATGAGAGGGAATGCAAACATGAGCTCCAGCTCTTCAGGGGAGAAGGAGAGCTGGGTAATAGTGCTGCACAACTGGGCGTTCTGGAATCCTGTTTCTAGTGCGATCGTTCGACACCTGAACAAAAGTATGAAAAAGTCAAACATGTAATTCTTCTGTTTTACTTGGTTTCTTTATTGTTTACTTGCATGGAGGTCAGCTTTAAGTATAAAGAAATACTGACAACTAAAGTGTTCCTTTTCTCACTCACCTGTACCAGGGCTGACCCACAAACCGGGCCAAAGCGAAACCCAGCCCAAAAGCAATGAAGGGATAGATGGTTCCAATTATCCATAAGGAGGGGGAAATGACCCAGGAGGATTGGTAGAGGACTCCTCCCACCACCGCTATGATGATAATGAGAGCAAACCCGGCAATAGAACCCACCTGTGAAAAGTCAGTATAAAAATACTTTACCTACACTCTGTTAGAGGCTTTTTGTTAGCTACATTTACATGGACACAAATAATTGGATCATATGTCTGATCAGATCAAATTTGTTTCTTGTAAAAATGCCAGACTCAAGATCCTAATCCAATTTGATGGGATTGGAAAGAAATTTAATCTTGAGTGAGAGAGGTGGGGTTTTTTCCGAATGCCATTTCGATTGACATCCATGAACAGACCAATAACGCCTATTCAGATCTTGGAGTAAAATCATCTCCTCTGCATATGTGTAAAACACCAGAGTGACATTTTTCTCTCTACTAACCTTCAACCACTGGCTCTTGGTCCTCCTTGGTGGAGGAGGTGGCTCTAAAGGCAATGTGCAGAGAAAAATGCAATCCTGCCTTCTAACTATAGCAAAGGATCATTAACATAAGGTACTACTGAGCCCTTAAATAAGATTACCACCCAAAAGCAAAACTATGAATACAAAGATGCGATGAAGGTTCATGATGACATCAATAAACATGAGTAAAGAAACAGAAACGTGAGAGGCAGGCACAAAGAGTAGCTAAAGTTGAGGATGAGCGGACAAGTACAAGTTTTTTGACATAACAGGCTGTTTCTTCTGCTACTACTAGAGCTTTTCTGGAAAATTAGATACTTCTGTGCATGATAAATGATTTAATCTAATCAAACGCTTTTTACATGTATAATTATGTCATGATCAGATCATTTTTAGTGTCCACGTAAACAGAGATTTGGAATTTCCAATCAGCCAAGATTTAGATTGGGGGAAATTTGCATGTGTAAATGTCGCTACAGTTCTTAAAACGAAATCTAAAACATACCTTTAGAATCTTTTTTGCTGTACGAGGCCACTTGGTTTTTACATAAATTCCCACTGCAATGGGTATAAGAAGTCCTGCCAGTGTGATTCCTGAGTAAACAAAGATGAAATGTCAGTCAATGAGTTGATGAAACTCTTCAGAATTGAAAAAAGCAAACATAGATATATAATGCCTGGCAGGAGTGAGGCCTAAAGGTTTGGAATTTATTCACAATTCCTCCTATGTAGGCATAAAGACAGCAGATCTGTTTGTTTACCAATACTGTCGAAAGGAATCTTTATAGAATCGCTGGAAGTCCAGACGCTGGTGTAGATGAACAGACAGAGCGGCATCATGCCCAAAGCAAAGATGGAGGAGCAGGCGGTCATAGTGATGCTGTAGAGAAAGAAAGCGAAAAACACAGTTTGTTTTTCATTACCTAATCTAATAAGAATATTTGAGAGAAGTTAAAAACAGAAAAAAACGATCAACCAAATTTTTTTCTTATGCTAAACACACAACTGAGAGTTTTGGGACAAGAAAATGGAAGCAAGGTTCCAACCCGTCTCCATGTTTGGTACAAGGTACACAGTAGGACAGTGATTGCTAATTACTGCTGTCCTGATCCATACCCTGTGGGAGAATCTGGAGAAAATAGAAATTTGAAAAATATGACCCATGAAAGTCTTGAGACTTGCTGGAAGGAAATTTATACAAAGTAACACCTGAAACTTTACATGGTTTTGGATTGTTCAGCAAGACTGGGTAAATAGGATGACTTTGACCGAATTACATCAACCAGCAGGATGTCGACATTCTTAAGGCAACGTGATTTAATTTGTAAGGCAGTTTTCAGTGACAAGAGAGTTCAAAGTGCTGTGAATAGATAAACACAAGAAAGGAAAACAGAGGAGAGAATGTTGAAGTGGAATAATTAAGGCAGGTAATGAAAAGTTGTAAAGGCTTTAGCAGTTTTACAGATTTCTTTGAGGTTACTCCAGATAAGTGGAACATAATGTCTAAATATGCTTCTCCATGTTTGGTTCAGGTTTTAAGTTTGCAAAGTAAACTTACCTCAGAAGACCTGGGGTCTGATTCATGAAGCAGTGTCATTAAACTCAATTCATTTATTGACTCCTAATTGATCCAGTATGAGGTTTGAAACCCTGAGATTTTGTTTTTCACTTTGGCTGGTTAGTTTAATCAATTCTCAGTAGGTCACAAGTCACCATGACAACAGGCAAAAGGAGGTCCACCTTTTTCACACCACTGTAACTAGCGATCTTAATGCAGGCACAGGGTGAGTTGGAGAACGTTTTTAAAAGAAAGCGCAACGGTGCTACAGCTGCAAGGAGAGGAAGATGGTGTGGAAGAAGGTTCCTGCTTGAGTTAATGTGTACGTTTATATGTAATCTGTTGTAACCATGATATCATTACAGGGAACAAAACTAGTTCATTGCTTAAATGGTAGTACACTTGTCAGTAAGTGAATATGAAGTGTAAAAATGTTGTTCATGTGTATCATCTCATGGGGTACCTCTTCATTCTGATTCTGTTTTACGTTACACAATAAATACTAAGGGGCTGTTTGACCGTGCAGTTGTTTTCTATATTGCTGTTATCACACATCGGTGTGATCTCACCAAGATCAAGAGACATGGTGACTTCATGAGACGGATGTTCAGTAAATAAGAGAGGGTCATTCTGTGCAATCTATATGCAACTGTAAGTTTTAATATCCTCCTTCTGTAACCCCAGCTACTCGTTAAAGGAGTCTGTGTAATTCTGCAAATGTGAGGACGGAGAAGGTTGTGGATGTATAAGATGGCTTGTGATGTGAAACGAAACAGAGCATTCCTGAATTTAAAAGGACATCCATATGTGGTCTGACACCCTCTCCTGACAAATCTTTTAGGTTTTTGTGAATGCAGCTCATTCATTGATTGGATCCTCATCAACAGGTCAGGCCATGTTCGTGGTTTTAACACCTAATGCTTCATTGCTTCATGAAATAGACCAACTGACATTTCTGTAATGTATTCTAGGGCTGGACAATTGAATTATTTATAGACTAAAATGGATTTTAAAGTGTTTTCTCTGAGATACAGGGAGCCAGTGGAACGACTTTGGAACTGGAGAGATGTGCTCCACTTGCTCAGTTTTAGTGAGGATGTAAGGAGCAGCATTCTTGTTCAACTGCAGCAGTTTGATCAACCTTTGTAGGGTGAACTTTGAAGACACTTGTGCAGTAATCAATCTACTAAAGAGAAATGCATGGATTAGTTTTTCAAAATCCCATTGAGACATTTATTACTGAAGATGTCCTTCAAGTGATAACTTCTTGCTGTCTTCATAGAGCTCTATAGTTTGAATGTTAGTTAATAAAACTTTTTTGTCAATTGGCAGAATGAGAAGTGTTTTGTGAACTTTAGAACGTGTCAATTGAAGTTTCTTTGCTTTAAATTTTTTTTTGGGTGCAGTTTTGCATCCCATCCACCAGCGGCGGTATTTTTCTACCCTTTTTAGAACTAACAGGCTTTTAGGTACTTATTTATTTTCAATTTTTTTGCAATATATTTAAATATATTTGTTTTAGTGAGGACTTGGGCAGCAGGAGCAACAATCTGAATCAACTACAGCTCTCCGATCAATTCTTCTTTAGAGGATAAACCTATGGATTATTTTTTCCTGCTGAGACTTTTAAACCTGGAAATGTTCCTGAGATGACACACAGCTGACTTTGTTACTGTCTTTAAATGGCTCAGAAGGTTTGGATCTTAGTCCATCACTCAGTACAGATCAGTAGTCTTTAGCTGTAGTAACTGAAAACCTTAATAAAAAAACACTTCATTTTTCAAATTGGACAAGGAATCCAGTAAAATTTCAATAAACCTGATAATATTAAACCTTTAAACCAACCTAAGGATCTTACCTCAAATCCATGTCTCCATCCATCCAGTAGCAGACAATGTTTGAGCTGGTTCCTCCAGGACAGCAGCCCATAATGACAATGACAATGGCCTGCACAGGGAGCACCCCAAAAGCTAAAGAAAGCGCAAAGGCAGTGAAGGGCATGATGCCGAACTGGCAGAGGAAGCCGATGACAATGCCCCAGGGTTTTTTAATGTGCCCCCAAAGCTTTTTGGCATCCACAGTGCAGCCCATGGCAAACATGACAAAGGCCAGCATCACCGTGAGCACAACGCTCAACACAAGGCTGAGGACCGCATTATAATTACTAGGAGGAACCAGGCAGTCTGCACCTGAACAGACTGTGGCGGAAGAAGGACAGGATTCCACTGCCACGGCTGATAGCGTCATTGTGATCACTGGATGAAAGAAGATTCAGCTCTGAGATTCCAGAAGGTTTTTCCAGGGTGTCCCTCCGTCCTGGTCCGAGTGATGATGGTGACAGTGGGGGAAGTGACTCGCCCTCTGCTCTTTATGCCACACCGTTGCAGTGAAAGAATGTTGGGAGGGAGGATCAAGTAAGAAAGATAAAAAATTAACCAATACTTAATGTTTTATAGGGTCAGTGTCCAGAGGATGGTACACAGAAATAGAAAATCCACTAAATCATGGAATGTAAACGCTATGGCTGCAACTCTTTATTGCCTCTGGGCAAGTAAAACTTTACTAGGCAGCTTTGCTGTGCAGCAGCAGCATCTTCTGCCGTTGCCAGAAACAGGTGGACAAACAGAAACTGAAAAACTGATCAGCCCAAAACACTAAAAATATAAGAATGAGGCATCAGCAAAAAAGAATCTAATATCCATTATATAAAGAAGAATTAGAGAGCTCATAGAGAACAATTAAAACTAGAAGTATTTGCCCTGGATACAAATATAATGGATTTTGATAAAGGCCTACTGCAGTCAGTGCTTGTAAAATTGTTTTTATCCAGAAGGGAAACCGAAGAGTTTTTACTCTCTCAATGTTAAAATAACGAAACTTTAAGAATGTGATATGTTATGAGATGCAACATTTGTTTTCTTTGAATTAATTTATACAACTTCAACAAAACTTTGTGTTATAGTTCTATTGCATATTGGAACAATGTAGTCATTTACAGCCTTTACGAACACCAGAGGTCTCCAAGGTAACTTGTGTCTCTTGATCCCAGAATGTAGACGTCCCGATAATAGCTGTAGCAGGTGTGTTTGTACCAGTCACTCAGGCTGCTTTGAGGAAGCAGCATCCACAGACAGGGACTGCTCTGACCCGAGACTGGCTTCTCTTAAAGTATCTGCAACATTTTTTACACAAATAACAGAAACAGCACAGATTCAAAATGGATAAAGCAAGCTAAAAGAAGTCTTTAAAGAGTTGCAGTCAAACTCCGGAGATACTCTAAAGATCATGCTTGAAAGTTATTTCTGAGCTAGAAAACCAACTGCTTTAACTCAGCTCCTAGGGGACAACCATGGACACGCTGGAGGGACTATGTCTCTCGGCTGGCTTTGGAGTGGCTTGGGCTTCCCCCAGCAGAGCAGAGGAAGTGGTGTCTGGGGAGAGGGAAATCTCGGAGTCTCTGCTAATACTGCTGCCCCCACGACTTAGTCCTGGATGAAACGGAAGACGCCAAGTAAGAGTACATTTTTAAGTACAATACTGATTTCATTTTTCTCTCTATCACAGTGTTACAGTATAGGAAGCTTATTAGTAACATTACCATGTATGCCAGTAAAAACAGTTGTAGAAATAGAGCATCCTTTTCCATCCGCACCGCTCACTCTCTCATTGATCTGTTTCTACATTTATTGTATATACATTTCACAATAAAAGCATTAGGAATACAGGAGAGCAGAAACTTCCAGTTTGCCTCGAAAAAGTGTAGACAAACGGCAGGTTAGCATCTGCTGCATTCTAATCAGTTTACCGTGATAATTAATAAATGAGAGAAGTGAATGTATAATGCAACATGTTTGCACTCAGTTCCCTTTTTAACACATGGTTTGACATGAACTTGTGGACCGATCATTCTACACAAATGAAACGTAGAAGTTAGCATACTGTTTAGCTCCTTCACACAATAATGACCAACCTTTGGATAGGTCATTTTAAGATTGTTGTCTTGCTTATGGGTTTGTCCTTTTATCCTAATATCGTCTCTCCCACTTAAAATACGGCATTTCTGATCAGTCCACCATGATCCTTGCGTGCTTAAAGAACCATGGCAGGCTTCCTTATGTTTGAAAGAACTTCTTCCTTCAGAAATACAATTCCTCCTGCTTTCCGCTGCATTCAGAGACATTACATCTATGCATGAGATTGATGTTGAAGCGATATACCTTTCCCCATCTGCCCCAAAACTGTTTTAAACTAGCTTCCATCTTTTTTATGGTATCTTAAGTCTTCTTTAACAAACTTGCCACGATGGAGGCAGAGGAACAGCTGATTTCATAGTTAGCAGATGGTTGGGTGTAAAGGGTTCCCGGGCATTAGGATCATTAACAGCGTTGAAGGTAAGAGGTTGATTGTTTAGAATGAACATTGCTTCATAAAAAAATGTTCTCAAAGATAAATTGTCCATTTTCCCATCGCTCTGGGCTAGAACTGTGGTGAGTACATTCCCTACCATCCTAATCTGCAGTGCACATGCTCTTCCAATGGGAATTTAGTCAGACACATTTATGTATCTTCAAAAAAAGCAGCTCCTTTCACTTGGTCAACTTCATTCACTTTCCATTTTATTCCTGGTGCCAATAAAGTTCGATCCTCAATCAGATCTAATGTGTCTCAAAGCACTTTGGGTGACTATAAAGCATTGCAAGACACTGAAGAAATTGGCCACATCGATCACTTCTTCCGTCCTCTATTGCTTATCAATGATCACAATGTCTGGTTGGTTGGCTACAACCATTTTGTCTGTTTGTATCTGGAAGTCCCACCGGATCTTAGCTCTGTGGGTTCGACTGGTTGGGGAAAATAACATTTCTGACTGTTACTGGAAAATATCATTAGTTTGGTGTGTTTATTAGAGGGGTTTGGGCACCTGTGAAGCATAAAGATACATCTAATATTGTCTGGAGGGGGGAACTACAACTGGTGGTACTGAGCTAAGTACAGTTGCAACCATCTGGGTTTTAGCATCCTTGATCTCCTTCTTTCTTCTCATTTTGTTTGTTTATTAAATTACTCGGGTGGTAAGTTATGAGATGCTGCTGTAATTCTAGATTTCCCTTTTTAATTTTTTTTTCCACATCAGCCTTTTTCTGTGATGTATACCACTGTAGCTATGAACTGATTTAATGGCAAATAACCTCCAGCAACTAATTTGAGCATTTACTTTATCACAGATCCTGTCTGTCCCTTAATCGTAATGCTTATAAACAGCTTTTGCAATGGTCCTATCTGTGTGCTGCATCTTGCCTACATAGCTTTTAGCTGTCTCTCTTATTTTCACATACACTGCCAAATGAAATTTTTGGAACATCCATGCATTGATTTCTTCTACACATTTATCCAGAGCTTTGGTCCATAGTCACCTGCTGACATTGTCATATATAGCAGAGTTTGTTTTTTATGGGTATGGTAACTTATGTTGCAGTTTATTTAAAAAATGAATTAGTGGAAGCATGTAGATATTGAACAGGAGACCCTTGGGGCTAACCCCATATGTAATGTTTAGGGTCTCTGATGTAAAGTTCCCTGCTGACAGGAAAAGTCTCTGTCCTTCAAGTAGGATTTAAATCTGTCCATTGCTGTCAACACAGATTTCCACTTTAACAAAATGAAGTGACCAACGGTGTTGACTGCTGCACTAAGATCCAATAATACCACCACTGTAGTTCTTTCACATTCTGCATTTATATGGATGCCATAAAGCCCCTTGACCAGAGCAGTCTTGGTACTGTGGTGAGCAAGGAAGGCCTGACTGGAAAATGATGAAGTCTCTGGTCATTGTTAGGATCCTTGTTTACTGCTATAAACTGAGCTTTTTAAAATTGTCCTGGTGAAGGGGAGATTCTACACAGGCTGTAGTAGTGGCTTGTCCAAATTACTCTTTTTCACCAGTAGTTTGATAAGTGCTGTTTTGAAGCCTGGGGAAAGATACCTGTTATATTTACTATTCGAGTTAAATCGAACGCTAAGACATGCACATTTTCATCAGGAAGGTACTCCCTATGTGCACTGCCTCATGTGTTATCAGTAGAAAATATGTCATCAGGTTTTGTTTGTTTATCTGACAAGTTGTTCAGAAGGCAGGTGTCCAAAATTTAGTCTACGTGTTGCTACAGCTTTCCAATTAATCTCATTACAGATTGTACGATTATCAAACCCAATACTAGAAACAACTGTTTCAGAAATTGTGTTGCTATAAGCAACCCACTATCTTCCCATTCTAGCCACTTTTCTCCAACCGTAACAAACCTTCATTAATCTATCCCTGTAATGAATATAATAATTCTTATGCATATCATAACAGTTTAGTACTTACCTTGAGCAACCTCTAAGAAAAAAAAATGGGAATACGTGTTAAAGGTGATAGAAATTGCAAGTTTTACAGCTGCAGTGAATGTTGTTTCACTGGAAGGGGTGTTTATGGAACAGAACCAGTCATATTTTAAGTGCTCTCTTGTTAAATGTATAATATGTCTCATGCACAACACAGCACAGTGACTACCCACCTTCCTGGGTGGGTAAGAGAGGTAATTTAACTGTCATTCTGTGGACTTTTAGCTCCATTAAGATGTTATGTGTGGGCACTTTACGACTGCAAACATATCCTTATACGAGAGTTATGACATTTACCTTGAATATGTAAATATTTTACCATTTTTTTGTTGTGTTGCAACACAAAGCTTTGGCTAAAATCATTTCACAAACGAGGAAGCATTAATTCAATATGCATACAATAAAATACTTGAAAATCTAATTATAAAGAGAAACAATATGCTCAAATATTCATCAGTCTCTGATAAATACTTCTAAAGGAATTTGGTGTTCTTCCAGAAATGCCCCATTTTTCACTGAAACCACCTTTCCACCAACTTACATTTCCCTGCTTGGGGCGTTTTTGTAAGGTTCAAACCTGGTGCTTCCTTTCAATGACACAGTCTTACTTGTTTGGATACTGTTTTGGAAATAACTGTGTATGAAACTGCATAAGCACGCTATTAAAAATAATAAATAAATAGAAACTGTTTCACTTTGAAATCAAGCCAATGAATAAAACAAAAGCTGAGATGTATAGTTGTGGTCATAAGTTTCTAACACTTGTATAAAACATAATGCCATGGCTTTCTTGAGTTTCCAATCAGTTCTACAAGTCTTATTTTTCTGTGATAGAGTGATCGGAACACATACTTGTTTGTCACAAAAAACATTCATAAAGTTTGGTTCTTTCATAAATTTATTATGGGTCTGCTGAAAATGTGACCAAATCTGCTGGGTTGAATTATTATTACTTGACTACAGGCATTTATAAACTCCACACCACCACAGCAAGCTATCTGTCTTTTGAAGAAAAGAGCATATTGGGTCATTAAATAAAGGAATAGGGTCTTATAAGAATGCACATGTTGTAAACATGGGAAACATCACTTACAGATGAAACTGATCCATATGACCTTAAATGGTTGTATTTCTGTGAGGAAGATTAATCTCAAGCTTTTCATGCTCGGTCTGTAGAACGTATAATTAATTGAAATGAACAGACTTTCAGACAGCAGTTCAGAGTAAATCCTTTTTGAAGCCTAAATGAAAAGAAGCTGAACAAGGTGTCATTTCTCATAACTTTTTGTCTTCCGCATTTATCGTTTTCCCTGTTTTTCATTCTTTCTTCAATGGTAAAAAAATACATGAATAATGATGCTTTGTTAAGTTATTTGCTCTACAACAGTTAAAAACTCAAAATATTTGTCCTGTTTCTCTCCTCTCTTTAGATTTCCTTCATATTCCACACGATGATCCTGAATTTCCCTTCGTTTTGGTTCAGTGGATGGTGATGACAGTGGGGGGAGGTGATTTGCTCGTACCCACACCACTGCAGTTACGAAATTTGGTAGAAAACATAAAACCTATACTGGATGTTTTATGAGGTCAGTGTTCAGAGGATGGTTCGTATAATGGAAAATCCACTGAATCAGGGATTTGATTGCTCTGGCTGAAACTTTTTATTGGCTCTGGGCAATTAAAACTTTGTTGGACAATTTTCCTGTGCAGCAGCATCATCGTCCGCTGTTCCTACAAGCAGGTAAACAAACAGTGGTTGACAGAGGGACTGACATAATTCTCTAAAAATACAAGAATTTTATTCAAAACCTAAAATAAATTATATCTGGAGGAACTGCAGGAGGAATTATGAAGAAATATATTCAACACAGGAAGTATTCGATCAGAAACATCATGGATTTTGATAAAAGCCTGCAGTCAGTGTTTATGAATTCATTTTCATTAAGTGGGAGACTGGAGAGTTTCTACGTTCTCTTAATATTGATAAGTGAAACATTAAGCTGCCAGATATTACTATAACAAATGTTCAATCCGAAGTCATCAGTATACATTTGAACAGAAACATTGGCACAGACAGATGGATGGTTATAAAGTAAAACAGTAAAGGTTCTATGGTAGATCCTTGAGGTACACCAGTGGATAAAATGACAAATAGGAAATTATTAATGGTGTAATAGTAGTGTGAAAAAATAATACAGTCTTTTAAAAGATTAATAATTAGTTTAGCTACCAGTTTCTCTACGATCTTAGACACTTTCAGAAATATGCTTATGTGTCTGTAGTCTGACATGGAATGAAGGTCTCAAACTTTGAAAAGGGAGCAAAAACAGCTGGTTTGAACATGCACGGAAATGTTGTCTGTGAAATAGACCAATTGGTTATTCTGGTAATAGGCCGTGTGACTGATGTGCTGAGTTCCTTTAGCATTATTGCATCTATGCCAAAAATATCTTTCATAATCCCCCATAATGCCTTTTGGTGGGTGCTCCAGGAGCATGGAGTTAGGTACCCTTTACTAGGGGTTTTCAGGTCTCTGTACAAGTTCTGTTCATAACCTTTAGGACAAGATTGCTGGGTGCAGCCTGCGCCAGAGGGGTCCTGGTTTGGGGACCAGCAGATTTTATCCCTTTTTGTAGATGAACCGCTAGTTACTCTGGTGAAATTGCTAAATGTAAGATAAAAACTTCAGCAACACCTGAAGGCAAGAGAAAGAGAAATTTTGAAATGCATAAAGAATAAATAAATAAATCACAAATCTCAGAAAAGCAAAAACTGATTTGTGATCTGGTCTGCCTTGAGGAAATCCTTTTATCCCCCTCATAACTCAGCATTTCTGACAATCAGTATGCAAAGTTGGTCAGTCTGACACAAAAAGCACACCACTGCCGAACCCTTAACTATTCAGTGGGTTTTAAGACATAACCACTGTTCTGTTCTTCCAAATTATCTCAGATCCACCCTGATAGTAGCTCAAAGCATCAACATCTTAGAGAACAGAGTTCAGTCCCTAAATGTGGAAATGTGTCTGCAATGACACTAATCCAGAGGATTTCAAACTTTGGTTTTCTGGTGAAGAAGACATCCTTGACACCATGATCCCACCTTAAAATATGTTAAGCTGTAACTAGGTGCTATTCAAAGTATAATAAACTGAAATACAATCTGCAATAATGGCAAGAGAGCATAGAAGCAAAACCCTCATTTGAGTTTTAAAGACTGATTAGGTGTGCAGAAAAACTAAAGAAATGTGAAAAGAAACTCTCCACAAAATTTATTCAGGTTATTCTTTAAAATCTCTTGTCTGCAGATAAGTTTCCATTCAATGGCTTTAAAATAAACAGAAAGCTTGTGTTTAGTGAAGTGTGAAGTTTAATCTTCTCAGTGGCCTAGGTGTTGAATCACATAAGCAAGCACCCTATTGGGAAACTTTCCTTTTTATTCTCTGTAATGACTTTGGATGTTGCTTTCTCAAAGTAGCCTGTACCGAGTGATAATGACAAGCAAGCCTGCTGGGGACGTCTACGTCCAGGAAAGACGGGACAACTGCCTGGGAGACTGCTGGAAGTACGGTGTTGGTAAAGGCCCTCATGTGATAGCTAGTTTCCACTGTACAAAATTTGTACACTTTCATTTAAAAAAAGACACCTCTCCAAGCATATCTTTGAGCCGCACAGTGTTTAATGTTTTAACATCTAGAGAAAGTAAAAACTCTTCACCAACTTTCTCCTCCGGATGAAAATGATTTCTCAACCATTGACTGCTGTGGGGCTTATATCAAAATCCATCATATTTCTGTCAAGAGCAAATTCTTTCAGTGTTGATTGTTCTTCCTCATGACTTCTGTAATTCTTGTTGCTATAATGTGTTTTAGGTGATGGATGAAATCCCATTTGCTGGAGACCCATTCTTCTCTTTTTAGTGTTTTGTGTCAATCAGTTTATTGGCTTCTGTTTGTTCACCCAATAAAGTTTTAATTGCCCAGAGGCAGTAAAAAATTAAAGTTAGAGCAATCACATTCCATTATTCATAGCATTTTCTTTTTATATGTACCATCCTCTGGACACTGACCCCATAAAACATGAAGTATCGGTTAATTTTTGAACTTTTCTTACTTGATCATCCCTCCCAACATTCTTTCACTGCACCAGTGTGGGCTTAAAGAGGAGAGAGCAGGTCACTTTCACCTCTATTGCCTGGAATGGGAAGGAGGGACACCCGAGTCTTGTGGAATCTCAGAATTGAATCCTCTGCTTTTATCCAGTACATTCAATGACAGTATCAGCTGTGGTCGTCTGTCATTCTTCCACCACAGTCTTTTCTGGTGGACACTATCTGGTTCCTCTCAGTAACTTTAATGCAATTCTTTGCCTTGTGTTGAGCATTGTGCTCCCGGTAGTGTTGGCTTTGTCATGTTTGCCACGGGCTGTACTATAAATGCCCCAAAGTTACGGGGCGGCATCAAGATCTCATTGGTTTCCTCCGGCAGTTTGACATAATGCCCTTCCTGGCCTTTATGCTCCAGCTTTTGGGGTGCAGGGAATGGTCATTGTGGGCTGCTGTTCTTGAGGAACCAGCTTAAAAGATCATCTGCTACTGGCTGGTTGGAGACACGGATATAAAGGTAAGACGGTTAGGTTGGTTTGAAAGATGTATTATTTGGTTGGGTTTCTTGTTTGGTCCTGCTTGTTAAAATTTCATACCCTGCGCAGTTTAATCGATGAAATGTGTTTTCTTTCTATTTGGATCTTCAGTTACTACAGCTAAAAACTCCTAATCAGGACTTAAAATCTGAATGTAGATATGAACTCAGATCTGAACCCCCAGATGTATATGAAGGCAGTAAAATGTTGGTTTTGCATCACCTGAAGAACATTTTCAGGATTAAAAGTCTAATGTCCAAGTAGAATCTGGAAAAACTAATGCTTATGTTTGTCCTTTGTGGAACTGATTATTGCAGCCATGTATTTACAGCCCTACTTAACACTGGACTATACAGGTGCAGTTGATCCAGAATGCTACTGCCCAAGTCCTCACAAAAGTGGAGCAGTTTCCCTGAGTTCTAAAGTCCTTACACGGACTCCCTGTGTCTAAGGGAATACGCTTTAAATTACTTCTGCTCTGTCTGGCTTCGTTCCAACATAAATTACAGACTTTTTATCAGTGTATAAACCTTACAAACCTCTCATGTCTTCTGGTCAAAGTGTCCTCTGCATACCCAGAGCACAAACCAAACATGGAGAACCAGCTTTTAGCTCTCATACTCCACTAATCTGGCAATAACTGAAGTAAAACTGTAAGAGTACTAAAACTAAAAGATTACCAAAACAGAAGTTAAAAACCTACTGGTTTTTACTACCTACTAGTTACCCTTTACTATTTTATAGGAACTGTTAACTTAAACATCATCAGTTTAAGTTTGTGGGACACCTTTTCTTAACCTGCCACAATCATGCCAATTCAATGTATTTTCTGTTTTATAACAACTTGTACAACTACAGCCCTTTTAATCGTCATCTCACTAAAACTTGCCATAATAATTAACTTCCCTTGCCTTAAGAGTGATGAGGACACGGCTTGGTGCCTGATGTAAGCACATAATGAAACTTCAGTTGGGCCAAAATTAATCTAATTTATCCATTCTTCATGAAAAATCTAAAATCATAAATTTTTCGTGTGTTATTCTGACCCATTTTCTTCCAAGCAGGTTTCAAGGTTGTCAACATCCCTGGGCCTTGTGAAATTTCTCCCCGTTCTTCAAAATTATCCAACATGGTATTTGGTCTGAACAGCTGTAGTCAGCAACTGATGTCCTACAAAGTGTTTAGTATGATGGAGAAGGGTTGGATGTGCTTCCATTTTCTTCTCCCAAAATTCTCCGCTGTAATGCTGACAGCTCCCTTAACTTGGTTCCTGATTCATAAGAATCCTTCATGGGACTCAAAATAAAATTTGATTTTGACACGCCAAGTGCTGCGAGAAATGTCAATTGTTGCAATTAGCAGTCAAATACTCAGATCGTTCACACCATAACTATAAACTCATTGCAGCTCTGCCTAGGATGTCTTGAAGGCTTTCGGTTTTTCAACTAAGTGCTTTCCCATCGCTATCAAAAGGCTCTGCAAAGAAAAGTTTGTCTCTGACTAATATAGCCCTGAACTTCCTCATCTGCGTATCAATCTGGTCCAAATACCATTTTTTTAGTTAATCATTATTATCTTCCATTTGCTGACCCCGCCGTGTCATTTGGAGGTCAAGTGGAAATGCATCAGTTTACTGCATTATGTTACAGGAAGTAACATATTCTCACCTACATCCATAACATAGCATGTTTCTTCCAATTTAAATTATTGTTTAATTATTGAAAGTTATATTTATCTAATTTTCTAAATTTGTATGTAGCTTTGTTTTGTAAATGTACATTCTTTTTAAAACATGAAATCAGATGTTATGATCAGTTACTTAGTACTTGAGTACATTTTTTTCCCAATTACTTTTTTACTCTTATTTGAGTAATTTATTAAATGGCTACTTGTTATTTTTACTTGAGTACAAATATGATGAAGTAGTCTTTGGATAATCTAAGCACCTCTGGTTGGAGCCCAGCTAAAGCTTTGGATACAGGTCTTTTACATAAGAGGAGGCATAATTGCAATATGCATACAAAAACAAATTCATGAAGGTGCAATTAAAAGGAGAAACAATATACCCAGACAATGCTATTATTATTCTTATTATGGTGCACTTTCTTTTAAATATATGGCTTGATAATCTGTTTAAAACTGTAAGCCCAAAGCCTGTGTGTTCTGTTAACAGTTTAAGTGAGTGGTTTTAAATAACACAAGAAGCCTTGCAGATGTGTTTATGCCCGTTAATTGTTTTCATTGACAATTATAATTATTTATTCATAATATAATTGAACTGTTTGGTTTAAATCAAAACACCAGCTTACCATCAGAAATTTAAAAACAATTATGCCCCCTGAATAGTTTCCTGTAAAAAACAAAACCTAATTGCTTGCATTTATTTAAAGTTGAGATGGTAACAGCATCTGCATTTATAACCAAACAAGAACCAGTGCAACAATTTTGTTTTATTTTACAACAAATACAATATTACAGACTCATCAAATATAAAACACTGTATTCTTGTTTCACAGTGCATATTTGTTTCAGTAAGGCGTATTTACTCCTTGTGTGACTTCAGGTTGTTGAAGAAAAATATTGCACAAGGCTTGTTAATTATGAAAAGAGACTCAGTCCAAGATAATCTCAGAAAATTTAAATGGAGTAAAAAAAAACAAAACAAAAAGCCATATCGGGTTCAGCATCAGAACAGATCGTAAAAACATGTTAGTTGCAATTTAGCCTGATCCTTTTCCTTCAGCCCTAATCTAATGTGGCCAGGTAAATGTGCTAAAACAGCTTTAAACAGTGACCATAGTTCAAATATTTTAATTCTGATGTATTAGAAAAAGTTAAATCAGGCTTCTGAAAACAATAACTTTGTCACATCCTGATTGTTTCTCATCTCAGTCACAAAATTGTTCCGGTAATACTAAGTAAAAAAACAGAGTCCAAACATAGCCTCTGCAATATTAAAAGAAAAAGATAACTGATGCTTTTAAAAAGTATTTACTTTAATAAATTAAAAGAAAGCAGGACATTATGTCTAAACACATTCCAGAGTTAACACAGCATTGATCAGTCAGGGGCTCCCCCTTCATGTGACCTCTGGCTATACAGACAGAAATCTTTCCAAACTTTCTCCAGCTCTTGTA
>JAUZNJ010112565.1:0-19952 GCA_034780135.1 Jordanella pulchra | reverse complement strand
ATTTATTTATAGATAGATAGATAGATAGATAGATAGATAGATAGATAAGTCGACCTATAAAAAACATTACCTTTGAGAAAATTTCTCACTTAAAGCCTCCCATAACCATTCTGGAAAATACTATAATTGTCATTTTTATTTTGTTTATCTACAATTAGACAGTTCGCCGTATCTTTTAGCAGATAAACAGTCTTAAAAGCACATGCAGACATGTGCACAACCATAAAGCTCCTGTTGTAGCTTAAAGCCAAAGAACATGAAGAACTGCATCATATCTAAGAAAAGACTGAAAAACAGATGTTAGAAATACAGCTTTGTGGTCTGTTTGTAGCAACAGCTGTTGTTGTAGTTTTCCTCCTTCCTGTCAGCCTTCATAAAAACATTGTGCTTGCTAATCTAGTTCATCTTGCTAAACTTATTAACCAACAGTAAACTTTTCACTTGTTGAAACATTTAAGCTTGCCCTAAATCAGCAAAACAGAAACACCAACAAAAGAAAAACAAAGATTATTAAACAAACAAACAAAAAAAACATTTCATATTCAAAAAAATATTTTCCCCTCCAAAAAACAACTGGAGCTGCTCTACAGTCTGCTCATTGTATCTTATTTTAAGAGAAAGAAATAACCCCAAACTACCAAAAATGATGCATGATAATCAGCTGAGAGAAGTTATTTGATTTATATAAAATGTAAAATGAATGTGCAATAAATGTTGTGACTTTAGTTCCAATAAACAGGGAAGAGCAGCAAGTCATTAAACAGTAAATTAATCACCTCTAAAGAGATCATTGATGTTCATTAAGCTGCAAAGGATTTTAGAACATTGAATGTAAACCCCACTGCAGTTACCAACACTTTGCAGATGTTTTCTTAGGTTGGGTGAATTCGTGGGTAAATATTAACTTTATCCAACATTACTTTATGCAGCGAAGAAAACACTGTAAAGAAAGCTTGTAACCATGAATAAAAAGCTATTTAAGTTTTGATATTTGTCACTGAAGAACTAGGATATTGGAATTTAACCAGCAAAATGTCAAGAATCATGTCATTTATATTGAGTCTAAAGAGAAAACTGGTTTTAAAGAAGGACAGCAACTCGATACGAAGGGAAGGAATCACATATTTGTATATAATGTATAAAAGACATATAACCTAAGGCTTAGTGATATGACTTTATAAAATCTGTGAAGGTTCTCAGTCTTTCAGACTTTAAAATCTCCAATTTTTTTCCTATCAATTCCAATGCGTCACTTAAGTTTCACATAAGCTTTTTTTATTATTATATAAACTGCTTTTAAAAGCTAGTTTTTCTGGGAGGTGACAACAATTTAAAGGACAACAAAATGAAGAGGCTGACATTCCTCTTTATCATCACTTGGAGGATGGGGACATCTGCCCTGGATTGGCAGACCGGGGTGGTGGCTCCCCTTAATAAGAAGGGGGACCAGAGGATGTGTTCCAACTATAGGGGGATCACACTTCTTAGCCTCTCTGGGAAGACCTGGCAGGGTTCTGGAGAGGACAGTCTGGTTGACGGTTGAACCTCGGCTTCAGGAGGAGCAGTGTGGCTTTCGTCCTGGCCGTGGAACAGTGGACCAGCTCTATACTCCCTGCAGGGTTCTCGAGGGTTCTTGAGAGTTTGCCCAACCGGTCCACATGAGTTTTGTGGAGCAGGAGTTTGGTTCGCATTTCTGGCATTAAGTCACGCTTGTTCCCCCAGGACTGCCCTCTTTCAACGGTCCTGTTCATAACCTTTATGGACAGGATTTCTACGCGCAGCCAAGGGATCTAGTTTGAGCACCAGTGGATCTTGTCTCTGCTTTTTGCAAATGATGTGCTCCTTCCTGCCAAGACCTACAGCATGCATTGGAGCGGTTCGCAGCCAAAGCGTGAAGCGGCCGGGATGAGAATCAGTTCCTCCAAGTAAGAGGCCATGGTTCTCTAGCGGAAAAAGGTGGCTTGTCCCCTTCAGGTTGGAGGACAGTTCCTGCCTCAAGTGGAGGAGTTCAAGTATCTTGGGGTCCTGTTCATGAGTCAGGGGAGAATGGATCAGAAGATTGATAGACGGATCAGTTCGACTGCTGCTATAAAGCAAACACTGTACCCGTCTGTCTTGGTGAAGAAAGAGCTGAGTGAAAAGGCAAAGCTCTTGATTTACCGGTCGATGGACATGAAATCTGGATCTTGACCGAAAGAACAAGATCCCGGATACAAGCGGCTGAAATGAGCTTTCTCTGCAGGGAGGCTGGGCTCTCCCTTAGACATAGGGTGAGGAGCTCAGTCATTCGGGAGAGGCTCCTTCACATTGAGAGGAGTCAGCTGAGGTGGCTGGATGAACTTTTTCGGATGTCCCCTGGACGCCTCCCTTGTGAGGTGTTCCAGGCACGTCCCACCGGGAGGAGGCCCAGGGGACGACCAATGACACACCGGAGGGACTATGTCTCTCGACTGGCCTGGGGGCGCCTCAGGCTTCCCCCAGCAGAGCTGGAGGAGGAGTCTGGGAGAGGGAAGTCTGGGAGTCTCTGCTGAGACTGCTGCCCCAGTGACCCGTGACAAGACAAAAAGAAAAATCTTACGACTACTAAACTCTGATGTGCTCAGGAAGAAATATTAGAACATTTAATCTTTATGTCCTTTATTTAGTACTATGATGTTATTTAGAGCTCAGTCCTGTTAGGATTTGCCACAAGAGCTCAGACTGGAATGAAGAGATGGTTAGTATATTTTTCATATAAGTTTTTAGATGAATTGTTTAATTGAACAATTTTATGTAATTAAAATCAGCTTTAAAGCTCAAAACACCCAAAAACCATTAAAAAAGCTTATATTATTTGAAAAGCTCTTTCTTTGCACAACATAACACTGTCTAAACAAATCTGAATTCAAGAATGTTGAATAATTTCATAGAAAACTCACATAATCTGCCGTGTTTATGTCCTTATGGCAATTTATACAACTCACGACAAATATTCCCACTGATGTATTATAAACGATTTGCAGATAATATCACAGAAGTTAAAAATAAAGTGATCAAACCAGGACTAAATTATTTAACACTGATTCAAAATTCTGAGATAAATTCATTTTGAAAAACAAATCAAATGTCAAAAGGTAAATAAAGCTGTTTTAAAATTTAAAAGAAAAACATAAAAATATAACTTCAGCTCTTGATTCTCGAGTTATAATTAGTGAAATATTTTGACCTTAGACAATCGACTGAGTGTTTTTTTTTTATGTTTTCAACGATCCAGAAACTATCATCTAGGATTTGACAGACGTGAGAAACGTGTTTGCGTAATAAAGAGAAGCTGAGGGAGCGCGCGGCAAAAGTCTGATCAGTCTACAGAGAGGCAGCAGACAGAGAGGATCATGTGGCGGACCAGGTTTCCTTCCCTTCACCATCAATCGCTCCATCCCAGCTAAGGAACAATGCCTAACAACTCCACGGAGCCGCAGGACTACCCTTGCGTGCGCTTCTATGTCTCCACTCTCTCCTTCTCGGTTCTCCTCTTCTTCAACCTCATCATCAACTGGACCATCCTCCGGGAGCAGCGGCTGCGCAGCCAGGCGCGCTTCGTGCTGGTCTTCCACCTGCTGGTCTCCGCTCTGGTCTACCTCGGCATGAGCAGCATCTTCTATTACCAGATCCACCTGAAAGCGCGGCCGAGCCGCTCCGCGTGCCAGGCTATGATCACCGTCCTGATCAGCAGCGCCTCCAACATCCTGCTGACGCTCACCGCCATGGCCCTGGACCGCTTCGTGGCCATCTGCTACCCGCTGCGCTACACCTCCGCATCCAGCGCCGCGTACTGGCCCTGGCTGCTGGGGGTGCTCACCTGGCTGGTGGCTCTGGTCATCCCGCTCAGCCTGCCGCTCCAACCGGACTCCAAGAACCACGAGGGGTGCGACCGGGGGGACCTGAAAGGAGGCGAGGTGCACAAAGTGCTGTTCATCGGGGTGTGTACGCTGCTCATCCTCTACAGCTACGTGCGGATATTGGTGGAGGGACGGCGGCTCGGGGTTTTTAACCGACGGAACCGGGCCGGCTGTAGAACCATCGCCCTGCACGGCTCCCAGTTGGCCGTCTACCTCCTGCCCAACTTTGTTAGCTTCGTGTTGACAATGTTGTTCAAGCGTGAACTTATTAAACCAGAGACCAAGGAGCTGTCGGCGGTGGTGATCTTTGCGTTCTTCAGCGTGGCGCAGTGCGTTGCGCCGATTGTTTACGGTTTGCGCAAAGAGGAACTTTTGGAGCAGCTGAATCGTCGGTTTCCCTGCTGCTCCCGGTACCTGAAGGCTGTGCTCGGCCGAACTGTTCGAGCCAACTGGCCCCAACCTGGAGGAAGGTATGTCCGGAAAGTTTACACACTCATGGGGAGCGTCTGATCATGTTTGAGTGCTTTATTGAATCCAGAAGTTAAATTTTTTATAGCTTTTAATGTTGTGGGGTTTTATGTTGTCTGCACCTGCGTAATAATATTTTAAAAAGTTTAAAGAAGAAAAAAAACTTCTAAAAATGTTTTTTTTAACCTTTTTTTAAAAAAGCAATTTGTTATTTGCAAGTAGAAATTCTAAATTGCAGTTATTGAAACGTGTTTTAGTTTAGTCTGGGGGGGGAAAGGTCATGCATTTTATTTATTTATTTTTTTTTTGGCAAACCATTTCCTGTAAAACTTCACATTTAAAAACGATGTTGCATGAGTTCTCTCTTCTGCAAGCTGTCGTTTTGGAATCGGAGGAAATCGTTTGCTCTTACTGGAAAGTGAGGTATCAGCTGTTAGTGGTGAAAGTTTGAATTCAGTTGCAAGTGTTTGTAACTTCCGGTGTTGGAAGGAGTTATTCAAAGGTTTTGTTTTTTTTGTGCTCCTTTTCTTCACATGAGGATGAACCCCGTTTAGCGGGTCACAATCTTTTTTAATAAACCATTGATGGAAATGTTCTGTTGATATGAGCAACAGTACAGAAAGAAAGTAGCTCTCATGGTGGGTTCTGATTCCCCAAATCCGCATTTTGCTGTATCTTTGGTCTTTTTGACAAGACATTCAAAATTTGAAACTGGATGCATTTTCCTTTCTGTGTTCTTTCTAGGAAGGCAGGAGACACAGACAATAATTTACGTGGGGATTTTTTTGGGGATTGTTGGGTAGAGGGTGTGATTCAGTGTTTGCAGATGGTGAGTGAGTGAAAGTTGGTAAAACGCTTTGCTAAGAATAAGGTTGTTTTTTTGGTAGCGGTGATTTTTGAATTAGAATAAAACCGATGCAATTGATAAGTTTAACCTTTGGAACGGAAACTGCTTAATACAAACACATGTCCACTCCTATGTTTTCAAATCGAGGCGATATGTGTGGGGAAACACCAGCTTGGCTTGTGATGCATGGGCTTCATCTTAGTCAGAATCTGACAGAGATATGTTGTTTAAGGAACTAAAAATGACAGTTATTTTGGCTCCGCCTACCATTCACTGTGATGTAAACAGAGTCGTACCGGTTCTGTTCATCTGTATATTTCTAGGTAAAGCCACCCCAAGAGCCACTGCTGCCATTTTTTCCACTACATAGAAAGTTTTCCTAGATCAGCTCAACTTTGTTTTTTGTGTGTGTCCAGCTGGCAAAGAGCGGCTAGGACTGAGCTGACTTTTTCCTTCTGTTAAAAACAAGTCTTTTCTTTCCACTGTCGCCACATGCTTGCACAGGATAAGGGATTGCTGCAAAGCTAATGACTCCATGCAATTGGTTAGCTTTCCTTAGATATCATTACTATTAATAGGGAATATATGCAATTGAATGATTAAATAGTTTTGTTCTTTCAAAGCTGACCTTTTTCTCCCTGTTTTGCAAAAGTGAGACCTGAGATAGACATTTGTTTTGATTTGGACATATATAGATAATTTAATTGAATAGCAGGTCCCACATAACAGTCAATGTCATGATATTGCAAACCCAGCAGTCATGCTGTTAAGAGGAGGTTTGCTTCGTTCGCGGACTTGTTCTGGTTGACCTTGCAAAGCTTCTCCAGTCGCCTTTTATTGCTTCAACAGGACAGAAGTGGTAACAGTAGTTGTGGTCAAAAGTTTACATACACTTGTAAAAAACAATGTCATGGCTGTCTTGGGTTTCCAATGAATTCTACAAGTCTTATTTTTCTGTGATAGAGTGATCGGAACACATACTTTTTTGTCACAAAAAACATTCATAAAGTTTGGTTCCTTCATAAATTTATTATGGGTCTTGATAGGACAAAACCTTAAGCGTTTTAATCGCTACAACAATCTGAGATCTCAAAGTAAAGAGCAACTTACAGAACCTGAAATAAACCGTTTTGTTTCTGTAAACAACGTAATGATGATTTGCAGAGGTGTTTCTGAAACTATTCAGATTTCATGTTTGTGCTGCCTGACTGTATTTCAGAGACACAGATTTTTATTATTCCTTATATTTAAAGTATCTATATGTAAAGTATTAATCTCTCTTACAATTATTTAAGATAGACACAGACTCTTTAACTTTTCAAAATATCAGCTCGGAAAAACTCTGAAGACAGTCAGTCCTTAAATGTATCCTTGCAGAAAAAGTGCTATAATGTTTTTCTATGTACAGCTAACACCTTATATGATGGCTCAATTTTTAATTTACTGCCATTAATTGAGGATTAGGTTATTTTTTTTGTAACCGTGATTCCAACTATGAACGCTTTGGAAAATCGTACCCATTAGCCTAAATATATATCAAAACTCTTGACTTTTTTAATATAAATAAATGGATACATAAATAAGTTGGTCCCAGTTGGTTCCAGAGATTCCTGGAGGGTTAAGTTGCAATAAACTATGAGAATTAACATCTTTAGTAAAGGTGTTGATTTGAAAAAATGTCTTAAGTAAACACTGTAAAGTCACATGGACTGTCTAAATAAAAGTTCACACATCATGCAACATTTAGGCCACACCAATGAGCAAATGGTGACTCGGCTGAGGGAGACACCCTTGGCTCTGTCTGCAGCTGCTCCAAAGATTAGCTGTTGATTTTCTAAAGAAGACTAATGATCCACAAACTAAGAGTGTCTAAAAAAAAAAAGCAATTGGCTTCACTTTGGGTATTATTGTAACTATCTGCCTCTGTATTCCAGAGAAATTTTAGAGCTCATGGCCTGTTTTCTTCTTCAGGGAGCGGACGCTAACTGTTCAGACCATCATCTCCTTGGAAGTCCCACAAGAAGACCGAGAGGAAGAGAGCGGACCGCTGCCAGTGACATGAGTCATACTAAAGCTAAGGAAATACAGAGAAATGACTGATGAGGGTGAGCTGTTGAGGATGTCAAGACCTGGCTTTCCAGCAGGTTGGTCCTCTTTCAAAGGAATCCTGTCATCAGAATATTTTAACCAGGAAGTGCAGCTCCAAAAGCCAACACAAATCCCTGGTGTATTATTTCAGTTTCGTCCTTTCCTCTAAGTTCTCGGATTGCTGAACTCCTTGGAAGGTTCATCATAGCTAATCAGGTTACAGTCCGTCTAAATGTGACCTCCGGCATCTTTTGGGATTATGCTGACGGACATGGAGGATGTATTTGAACATGCGGCCCCCTGCGGATGTTGTTTCTTTCATACCGTAGAGTTAAAACGTTGAGCCAGAAGGTCCTGATCCATTTATATTTCTTCCATTGAAAGGGACAGCGCTGACGGCTCATCTGAAGACATTTTATATCCCAGGAGAGGAATTGATGCTTGTTTGTAAAGAAAAATACATGATTATCTTTGTGTAAAAACTACTTTAAATTATTTGTATAGTTTTAACTTTAATATCTTCATCTAAAATAGTTTTTCATTAAATATTTGTTTATTTCCCTGTGTATCGTACAATATTAGAATATAAAATTACCAAGAATTAGGCTCCAAGAGCAATTTTTTAGAGGGAAAATGATAAAAACCACAAGCATGTCCCTTTATAGAGCTGTTGTATGCTACTTATGAACAGAATAAGGGCTTATTTCTATTGACCTTGCATGTATTTCAAGATAGCATTGTCCATTCAGGCCACTGTTTATAGTTTTGTTTTTTTTTAAGGTCTAGCCTTGGAAAAAAAAGGAAGTTAGACTTTATAACATCCCTTTTTTTTAAGTGTGGTGAAAAACATGGTCCTCTTTCTGCTTGTGCATCTGACCATCATGCAGCTTATTTATGTAAAACGGTATATCCCCTTTTTTTAGGTATTGAAGCAATAAGCTAGATTACATTTCAAAATGTGAACTTTCTAAACTATTTTTTTAAATTGTGAAAACCAGAAAAATAAAAACTGTATATATCTATATATATATACATATATATATATAGAGAGAGAGAGATATTTAAAACATTATATTTCTAGTCTTATTTATTCCTTTTGTCGTGTTGTTCCTTCATAGTCATAAAAGCAAAACTGCTATGAAAAAAATACTTTTTTTTGCCCTCACACCGAATGTTTGAGATGATCAAGTATATTTACTTAAAACATGCAAAGGGTAAAAAGCTATCCTAACCAAACTGACCCCGTGTAGAAATATAAACATGGAGTTAAATTCACAAACAACAGCCATACTGTATAAGACTGAAGTCTCAAGATTGACTGGAATAGGACCCATCTGACAACACGAAGTGGGCTGTGGGGATCTAAGGAGCCATTTCTAATGTGATCCAAGCAATTCACAGTAAGAGCTTGGAGTTCCCAGTTTAAAGCTACAGGTTTGACCCGTTTACTTAAAATAAAAAAAAACTCTAGGATGGACTAATGGGATAAGGTTAAATATATTAATAAATATTGGAAAGCATGTGTCTGGTTGTATCAGGCATAAAAGTAAATTTACTCTTTGGTAAAATAATGTAGCCTTGCTCCTTAAGGACCTGGATGACTTGTTTTAATGATGGAATCGTACATCTTGATCACTTGCAGATGATTAAATTCAAGGATATTTGGATAATGTAGACAAAATTATATAAATCACAACCTTAAGTTTACTGCTAAATGTTTAGGTGTTGCCTTGTCAAATTCTGCACTAAAATCTGATTGAGGTGCCAAGGCTTCGGCACTGCATCCTGGAAAACCCTTTGATGTGGCCGAATTAAAATATTTCCATAAAAAAGTGAGGCTGAATTTCTGCAGAGATGTAAAAGACTATTTGCCTGTTAACTCGGGTACCTGATAGCTGTTGCTTCTGCAGTGGCTCCACCAGGCTAAATTTGAACAGGCTAAATCAGTGAATGATTTAATGTTAGCTTCCTTAGCTCAGTTTTGCTAACATGGCAAACTAAGTTGGCTTAAAAAGTTGGAAATTACATTGGCAAGCCAACTATATTACAAAATAAATTTGAAAATCTTTCACTGCACACACTACCATTTTATTATTACCCTTTTAAAACACTTGACACCACGTTTGGTAGCTAGCGAAAAGAGTACAAAACAACAAAAAAAAAACATGTAAAACGTCTTTAATAAATGAAGCTTTGATCATTATTAAAAATCCCAGTCCACTTTACTGCTAAGTTTTATCTGATGTCAAAATACAGATGTTAAAGAAATTTAACCGGTTTTCCAAAAAATGCTAATGGTTCCTGCTAACTGTTCAGCTAGAAAATGCTAGCTAAAATTCCAACAGTATCCTTCATCCTATTCTTTGAAGAACACAAGAGGAAGATTTGTCAACTTTTCCATATATCCAGTTTAAAAGCACAAAGCAAAACAAGCTTTAACTTCAAAAAAGAATAATCAACCAATTTAGTTTTAGAAATTGATATTGTTCAACTTCAAAGTTACTTTCTAAATCACGCTAGCTAACATTTGAATTCATTTAATCACTACAATCTTAATCTTGACATGATACACCCCCTTTCAAACCAGTGTATTTCTTCTATTACTATGTTGCTGATCATCACATCTAAAAATAATTTAGCTTGACCAAAAAATTTTAAAAAAATCTGTAATACAAAATATAATCTTGTGTTTTAAAGTTTATAGTAAATCTAAATAAGGTTTTGATTAGTTATTTCTGCCTTTTTTACAGAGCTAAATATACTGTTCGCAGTACAAAATCTGTTACAGAACTAGTTTTAAGTACTATTTTAGCTTCACCAATGACTGGAAATTACACCATTATTAGCATTGCATTTTAACAGGTATGTATAGTTTATAAACCGTTTTCTGTTCCCATTTTGTGCTCAATTGGCTCATCCTTAGTTTTGTAACGAAACAGCAACTAAAAGAGCCTTTACACAAACGTTTCGGGGCATTTCTCAACTGGAAAGAGGAAAGTTCCCTTGTTTAAGTGCAGCAATCCAGGATCTAAGTCAACTGTTCAAACAATGCTGACATTTGCTTTAAATTTCCTTTATATTTCTCTGGGGTTTACCGCATTAGAGGCTTCATAGCTGATGTCTAACTCAACAGTTGAGTCAGTGAGATGGAAGCACGACAGGGGAAATTCTGCCTCATTTCATACTGCATGCCTTGTGGGGCACCTCTACCAAAACTTTCCTCCGATCTGAGTCTCACACCCACAGTAGCAAGAGTTGTTTGTGTTTCAAAGCGCAACCTGTGTACAGACTGCTGTTGCAGCTCTTACTGGCATTCCTGCACAGCGTTTTTCCTTAGAAGAGGCACATAGCAGAAATGAAACCAAGAGACAGGTGGCGGTTTTTTTTTTTTTTTTGCTAAAGGGAAAGGAAACATGTTTGCAAAGCTAAAAGGAGAAGGTAGCTGAAGCTTAATGAGTTCTCAAGACAAGAGACATTAATAAAGTCAAAGCTTAGAGGTATGTTTAATGACGGACTTAATGCATTACAAATACACTGAGATCTACAGTGGGTTCTGCTGAAGCAGATAAAATGATGAAAAAAGGTTAAAAAATCCAAAATGTTTTATTTAGGTAACCTTTAAACCAGTGGGATAATATCTAAGAACTGCTATTGTTAATTCAAGTATTAACATAATCACACAAATCAACCCAGACGGGAAGTATGCACTTGCGTCATAAAACCAGATATGCAGATGACATTATACTTTACATTTACAGTTAAAGATCCCCATCATTTGTATTTGCTCTTGAGAATTGACTTTTGCATTGATCAGTTCTGAGTCAAGTCAAAGCAAAGCACAGCAGAGATGTCAACCAGAAGCTATAAAAAATGTATCTAAGGCAAAGGTTTCAATCTTACATTTGTGTTTATAAGAGCTGAACGTGCAGAAAGGCATTTTAGTACATAAAAGCACATCGTTAAATACATTTAAACACAAATTAGGCAAGTGTACAAATAAAAAAAAAAAAAACAAACAAAAAGTTCAAATATGCCCTTCAAAAAACCTTCGTGCACAGCCTGAACTGCCTTTTGTGTTCATATAACCTCTTTGTTAACTGGGTAACCAACTGAGTTGCATTGATTGTGTTCTGTAAAGCAAGAACAACTGTGTATCTTCACATTTTCAGTGGTGAATTACTGGTCATTCAGCTACAGTTATGGAGGTACAAAGCTGCTGGTCTATTTACAATCTCCCTGCATATATTCCACTGTCTGCTGCACATGCACAAAGACTAAAGACGTCTTAAACCATTTATATCTATTAGGAGATTCATGCTCAAAATCAGAAAATTGTAGCTAATGCTACAATGCTCCACGGCTTTTACATATTTAACGAAAGGGCACTGGTGTTACTGAGCAGACGCGGGTTTATTAAAACGGGTTTGATTCTGGCTGGACTTGGCAGTCATGCTCTGATTCAGATCCAAAAGAGTGGGGGATAAAACCCTTGTTAAATACAGGATAGAAAACGAAAACAGTGTGGGCGGCGATCTAGAAACCCAGCGGGTGAGGAGAAACCACGCCTCCGTTCTCCACCACTGCAGCAGAGATGGACCTCATGTTGTTGAAGAGCCGTTTGGACTGACCGGAGCGCAGGAGCTTTACGTCCTGCATTACTCTGTCATGAGCCTGGAGAACGAAGGGGGAGACAACGACAGTCGACTGATTAGCATTTCACATCGAAGCAAGAGTCCAGAGTGGGTGTTGTTTTGTGTTGGAAGCTAAAAAATATCACTTGTGATTTTTTACAATACAACAATTAACCAGCATCAAACTAAAACTATTATTTTACCATTAAATAAACATTTTTAATACAATTGAACATTTCTTAAAAGGAGCTTTGGGTTAAAATGGTCGTTGAGCAGTTGTAAAAGATGTAATAAATACAAAAAAAATAATTAAAGCGAGCGTCTTTCTTAGAATCGTTCTGCTGGGTTCAAGGTTCAACAATCGATCCAGAACCAGAAACCATCGTTTTGGTGAATCCAAAAAAAAAAAAAAAAAGAAATCCCAGCTGATGATTTTTAGATTTAAACCAAAAACAGGTCAAGATTTCATGTTGGTGCTGATTTAAAGAAGCCACATGGAGGTTAACACATTAGCCTGAACTGGTTTGGTTAGCATTAGCCAACCTGTCAACCGGCTGGTAAAGAGTGATGAGAACTACAACAGCTGAACTTTTAGTTACACCTTTAAAAGTTGCTTTGCTTTTAAGAATTTCAGCTGTTTTTTATAAAGTAGTTATTTTTTTTATTATTTTTTAAATAATCTATTCCTTAGGATACACTTTAAATGTGTGAATCAGACTGAATCAGTTCATATGAAACCACATCAGGCTGGAAGAACAAATGAAATGACAATTTCAGCACAAAGCTTAAACATGCATGTATTCATAGATTAATTACTGTGTTATTCCTCCATTTGCTGCCCATCCTTAATGGTTTATTTGATTTATGTCCTTTTTTATCTTGTGGTTTAAATATAAACCTATATAACCTTTTCAATGGTGTCATTTCTATCATGCTAAGGGGCGAAGAATAAGCTAAATTGGCTTCAAAGATCAGCAGCACATCATCAATACACGATCAATTTAAATCTGTTTTAATTTATCTTAAAATAAATTACTTTCTTTTAACCTGTTTCGATTATCTTTAACAAACCTCGCTGCATCCTACAAAAGAAAATAAAAAATAATAAACACAGGAAACAAAAAATCTCAAATATGTGGATTAAAACAACATTGAATAAACCAAAACATTAATTCATAGAAACAAAAAAAAAAAAACACACAATCAGTTTAGTATTTCTGTCAGTTTAACAGCATTTAATCCACGTGTGCAGAGGAGCTTACCTCCATACACCAGGTGTCACACAGCATCTTCTCATGCTGAGCTGAGGGATGGCCCTGAGTCAGAGAGCGAGAAGCCCTGCAGAGAAGAAAACCAGAAAAACAAACAAAAAACGGTTCAGAGTTGGAGGAGGGGAGAATTTCTCAGTGGGAGTCAAAAATAAAAAAGCAAAAAACAGAAACTGTGTCAACTGCAGAGAGGAGACAACGTTTGCAGACCTGGAGAGGACGACCACCATGGCGTAGAGGTCGATGGCGCAGTCAGCAACCCGCTTCAGAACAAACTGCTCGTCTGAAAAAGAGGTTCAAGTTTAGCGTAGAGGACGAACGGTTCGCACTCGGGTCCACGAGCAAACCCCGACACTCACCAATGATCTTCTTGCCGTGTTTGACCAACAGCTCCTCGATGACGGCTCCAAACTGCTCGATGGCTTTCACCGTCTGACAGGAAGGAAAAAAAAAAAAACAACACTTAGAGGACGAGGCCACATGTCGCACTCGAGCGAACTCAGACGGCTGAACACACAGACAGGATTAGAAATCAAAACAACCTTTATTTTTAGGTGATGGTATTAAAAATATATAATAAGAACGTCTTTAATCTCCGGTTTACTCTGGTAAACTATTTTACCAACGGGGCACCTTCCTTCAAAACAGGAAAGGGAAGAAAGCATGCAGTCGATTTAATCAGGAATTGGCCGAAAACAATATGAGTTAGGCTTTGAAAAACTGGAGAAGAAGAAAAGCTCGTTTAATCCAGCAGAACAAAGTAGCACAGGGTAACCAAGCATCTGTTAAATCCATTACCAGCAGAACAAAAGCCTTCTCTGCTGAGCCCTGATAACCCCAGTGATATTTAAACCGGATCCATCTTACGTGTAATACTTATGCCGCGCCAGTAGGGGGTGGGCTAGTGTTTACACAGAGGTAAAGAAGGAGGGGAAATACAAACAATGAACGCAGAGGAGAAAGAACAGGTGTTTGAGTGCAGCGAGAACAGAGGAGCAACAAGTAGGAAGTGAAAAATCCACAGTGGATGTAACGGCTTCTAAAACACATCAGCGACAGAAATCGGCATGTTCTTTGCTTGGCGTGTTAACGATGGCGGAGGCTGCGCTGGCAAACAGGCGTGTGTCACACGTATAGGGCCGGCATGGCTTCGGACTTATCCACTATCAGAGCTCAAATGTAGTCGGTTTTACGGCCGATTCGTCATGATGGGAGCGCTAACCGACCCGAGAAACTTAAACTCTTCATCTGGACGGAGCCAAAGGCTGGGCTTTCTAACGGGAAACAAGAGATAGAAACCCTGCTTCATCACACCTGAATCCAATAATCAGATGATGACCAGGACTCTGGAGAACCAGCAACCCGTGGATGTAATTCAGCCACTTGATTCAGGTTTGCTGGACCGATGACGCATCGTAAAGCTGCCTCTCCAAAAACAAAACAGCTAAACATTTAGTACCTACCAGCTCACCGCTCTGTGCCAGGTCAGGATGGATGCTTCCCTGCAGTGTTAAACCTGTGCTCAGACCTGCCTTTCTACAAACACAGGAGAAGAAAACGATTAGATCAACTCTTCTGATGCTAATCCACCATCTGACTCCATTAATCACTCTAAAGATATTTCAACTATAAAACACTGATATATACATAGTATAGAAGAAGAGAGAAGTCTGCTAACAGCAAACAATAGGGAAACAATCTTCTCCCCGCAGCTTTATTATCAAGGAAGTAGCACTTAAATAAACCCACAGGCTGTGGGTTTAAGATGGCAGATAAAACAAAGATAAGCTGTAAAACTGAAGACGTTAGCTCAAGCAGATCATTAGCAAATAAGGTGCACTTGCTACAGAGCTTCATATTGAACTGGGAGCATCACTTTTTCCCACCATCCACTGCAGCAGTGTGATAGATGCTTTAGAGAGAAAACGTGGTGCAACCTTTTGGCTCTCTTGGTGATCTCTCCTGCCAGCAGCCCTGCATTTCCGATGGGGTTCTTCAGAGCCTTCTGTAAGCTCTTCAGGTGGTTTCCGGCGTTCTGCAGGGATGCAAAGACAAACAACAGACACAGGGAAGTTTTTGTTGGGATCTTTCATCAAACACTCAGTTCCATCTGAGCAGGAGGTCTCTGCAGGCTTCAGATTTTAAAATGAAGCTGCAGGGCCCAGAGAGGGAAATGAGGAAGAACGGTTTCCAAAGTGTAAGCATAAAAAAAAAAAAAGATATGGGGAGAGAAAGAGAGAAAAAAACGAACTTCCTCTGCCGTATGTTTTCGAGCATGTTCAAAGACAGTATGTCACAACCGCAATAAATGCTACTGAATTCATGGGCTGAAAGCTCTCACGGTACCTGGAAGCCATTGAGAGCAACAAAGAGCCTCAGGATGTCGTTGGTGCCTTCAAAGATTCGGAAAATGCGTAGATCCCTCATCACCCGCTCCACTCCAGATCCCTGCGGGACAATAAGGAAACATCATTTGCTTCTATTTATTCGCTCCAGGGTTTGTTTGGTTGTTTTTTTGTTTGTTTGATTTTTCTTTGGTACTGGTATTCTAAACTAAAATAAAACTGATTCCTATGAAACCTTTCAGAGAAATCACGTTTGCCAAGTATGGATCCTAAATGTGATGCTTCGATGTTTCATTTTAGTCTGAATAATTACTGCCAGGAGCTTTTTTTGAAACTAAAACAGAGACAAAGTGAGAAGTTTCTCTGCTGAAGTGAAACCTTGAGTCAAAATGTGCAAAAAGATCTTTCCAGTTTCACTTATTCGTGTGAACAACTGCAGGGGATCCGTGATTAAACCACCACTTCACAATCAGATCATTATAGAGTTTGAGTCAAAAACTCTCATATCAAACAGAATCACTGCCGAGGGCTAATATCTTAAGTATATATTCATTTTAAATTGGCTTATGTTGATTTCCTAACATAAATGCATATAAAAATATTACCCTCGACTAATAAAAAAATACTAAGACCTTGATTTTATAATAACTAGTCGTCCCATAAGCTGAGCTACAACAGCTCTCTGCTGCTGCTTCTTTACCTTTTTCTACTTAATTTTTCCTTCCACTCAACTTTCTAATCATATCTAATGCAGCACTTTTGGAGCAGTGGCAACAAATCCCATCATTACCAGCCTCTTGTCACAATCTCATTTTCTAAGCTTCTAAATGTCTGGTTGTTGATCAGGATTTAAAAGCTGAAACAATATTCAATAACATACTAGTTTATTATGATGCACCTGCAGAAGGTTTTAATTAACCGTGTTCAACTCAAACTGTTTTGTTTTTCTCTAATTGTTGTGGGGATATGCAGAGTTAAAGGTCCACCTCTGCATCGCTTCAAACTGTGTAGGTGTTGTTCCATCTCTGGGCAAACCTTCCAGTTTCAGAACAGGCTTCAGCCAAACCATGCTGCAACGTCTGGTTTATTTTAAGCGTCCCCACATAAATGTTTACCGAGTTTCACTTCGCCCACATTTCTTCAGCTAGCAGGCGGCCGCAGTCAGTTTTGAACAGGTTTTGTAACACTTAAAAAAAAAAAAAAAAAGACAGGAGACAAGAAAAAAAAAAAAAAAATAAGAAGAAAAAAAAAATAAAAGAGTGCTTTCAGTTTTGCATGTTGCGACACGGACCAACAGCAGCAAGCTGAGCTCCTGGTGCACTGAAGAACTCCTCCAAAAATAGAAGATATACATACATATACACACGCATATATATATATATATATATGTATGTATGTATAAAAATCTGCTTAAAATTAGGCTGAGATAAGGAAACTAAAGCAAATAAAATCGGAGAACATTCCTGCGGTGTTATTTGAAGGCAGCCTCATACATCCAGTGCTGCTTTAACACCCATCCGTGCCGCCAAGTTTATTCCCAACGTTTTCAAGAAGTGGAAGTGAAACCAAACCAACCAGGGTGTCTGGCTGGAAACCATCTGCCACCTGTCAGCTATTATACAAGCTTGCTATTGTCAGCTGGGGAAGTTGGCCCTCGCCTGAATGCTCCACCCGTCTTTCTAATATTGATTCAGCGAGTATTTCCTGATGCTTGGAGAACCCCCCCCCGATTCACCACAGATCAACAGCAGGGGCTGCTGAGAAACATGACTTAGGTGGAGTTTGAGTCCACATTTATTGCTAAATATTTACTGGTTTACCCAGAAATGATACGCAGACGTCGCTTCCAATAGTTCTGTTTATCACCTGCAGTACAGTTCCCCGTCCAGCAGGTGGCGGTAATAAGAAATCAAAGTTACTTTAATAAAAATGTGTAAAAATAAGCAAAGAACTTTTTAAATCTGAAGCAATGTTTCTAAACTATACAAACCGCAATGGTTGAGCAAAACTAAATTCATTTCCTATTCCAAAAAAAAAAAAAAAAAAGGTTTTTTTTTATATTTCTAGATTATTTTTTAACAAAACATTGAACAGGTCATTTTTATAGACAGTTGCTTAAAAATAAAAAAAGAACCTGACACCAAAAAATGCACAGCTATCATTATTCCACTTGTTTTAGTCGAAAGTCGAAGCCGCTTCAACTCGTCTGGTTTCATTAAAACCCTCCTGCTGTTACTGTTATGATCATGAGCTGTTTCTTGTTTGAACTTTCATCGCTATACTTATTGGATTTATTTATATCTTTACAAAGACTGTGAAGCTGGTGTCCTGTCTGTTTGAGTTCGGTTTCAAACGTGACAGGATGTGGAGCGAGCGCTCACCTTCATGAAACCCATACCTCCCATGACCTGAATACTCTCGTCTGTCACGGTCCACGCTGCTTCCTGTCGAGGTGAGAAACAAAACAAAACACCACCATCAGATAAAACAAACAAACAAAAATACACCAGTAAAACAACTATATATCCACGTGCCTACTTCCCCTCAGACCTTCGACAGAAAGCGGAATGTTAATATTGTGCAAGACTTGCAAAACATTCAAGGTTTCACAACCTTACAGCTGCATGGAGTTTTGTGTGAGACTTTCTGGGTAAAAGAAGATAAAAATAGCATCATCATCATCCACCGCTTTGGTTCAGGTGTGTGTTTGTTATCGGCTCTTACAGAAGCGAAGATCTTGCTGATGGCGGCTTCTATCTGGAAGTCTGTGGCTCCGCTGTCCATGTTCCCGCTGATCATGTAGGCCATCGACTGCAAACACAACGTGATCCGTGAACTGCTTGGTTCTGATGCACAACTTCTAACAAGCATTAGGATGCTGTTACACATTGCAAAGAAACGCAATAAGCTTTAATTAATAAAAAAAAAAAAAACATGCATAAATAAGCTTCTTTGTGCAACAATATTCTATCGGTTCTGATCTGATCAGCGTGAGGAGGCTGAGTTGAGCTGAAAGTAGAAGAGGAACGTGATTCTCCTGCAGGAGAGGCTTTCAGATGAGCTGACCTCTGTCACATAGTGCAGCATGGCCATGCGGGCCACCTTCTCCTGGATGGCTCCGTAGGTGTGGATCTTGTTCCCGAACTGGGTTCTGTTGGCAGCATGATCGATCTGATGAGGAGAAGAATGAGGAGGAAAAACTTGAAGCTTGATTCGTTATAACAGACCAGACGTCCTTAAACTATCACACAGAGACTAGATTTGTGGGGTTTTTTGTCTTAAGTTCTGTAAAAAAAAAAAAAAAAATCAATGATTATTAAAAAAACCAAAAATAGAAAACCCAAAAAACACGAAGTTTAACAGCTCCTGGTCAAAGTGACAAGAACCACTGAAGGCATCGAAGTAAACTGATAAAAAAAGCAACATTTTTTTTTAAAAAACTGCAACTTGTTGTAAAACTTCACAATAAGAGCCTTAAACTGTGTTCTGAGCTTTAAAGCAGCAGGAAGCAGTGTTTGTAAAAACAAACACATCTTCCGTGTTCTTGTTGCAGACGCTCATCCTGGAACATTTGTTCTTTTAACCAACAGAAACTTTCACCTGCATCAGGAGTTGGACTCCTTCAAACTCTCCCTTAAATCAGAAATCACTTGTGGGGGTGTTTTTTCCCCACAATGAAGGGTCTATCAGTGAGGGTTCATAAATCACAGAAGGTGTAATGTGCAGCTATTAGAGCTGCCGTCACTGCACCCTGCGGTAAACAAGCAGCCATTATAATCAATGAAAGCATTTATAGAGCCTCCGCACTGGAAACTGAACCGGATTTTTTTGTGCGTGTTTCTCCAGATAATTCACTAAATTCAGGCGTATTTTTATACGTCTGCCGTCCAAGTGAAGGATTTATGGTGATGCGTGATATAAAAACGCTGAATACAGCACCTATCAGGCAAAACGTAACTTCTCTGCACCCATCAGGATGCAAAAAAACAAAAAGGGAAGCAGATTTAAACCACTGCTTTACACCACGTGCTTCATGTATGTTACGTGTTTGACAGCATTTCCCTTTTAAACAGGGACATTATTGACACTATGATACGCTTTCCTCAAATTTAGGCTGAGGTTCTAATTTCAGGTCAGTTTCCACTCCTGTTTGGCAAGAAAGGAACAGGGAAACATCTTCTGGTGTCGTAGATACTCGAAAATAACAGTCGAAGACGGCTACAGTTAGGGCCAGAAATATTTGGACAGTGACACAAGTGTTGTCATTTTAGCTGTTTACAAAAACATGTTCAGAAATACAATTATATACATAATATGGGCTGAAGGTGAACACTCCCAGCTGCAATATGAAGAGTTTCCACATCCAAATCGGAGAAAGGGTTTAGGAATCATAGCTCTGTAATGCATAGCCTCCTCTTTTTCAAGGG
>JAUZNJ010112554.1:0-19952 GCA_034780135.1 Jordanella pulchra | reverse complement strand
TGTCTTTGTGAAGTGCCTTGAGATGACATGTGTTGTGATTTGGCGCTATATAAATAAACTGAATTGAATTGAATTGATAAGCAAGAGAAAATGGAAGGGACTTCCACATTAAGAACTAATTCCCTTCCACTTGAGAGTGTGTTAGTCTATCACAAACAATTCCGATAAAATGAATAAGATGTTTGATGTTATGAGACAAAACTAAGAATTTCCAATGGTAGTGATATCATTTAAGTATTGACTATTTGTATCTGGACATGATTGTTAGATAAAAGCTTTTGCAATCTATGAATCTTACTTTAGTAAATCATGTGAACATATAATTAATGAAAAAAACAAATTTTAGTCACTGAGAAAACCTTTAAAAACAGTTGTTTAAGATGCACACATATATTTATATAATGCTTACAAAATCTGTGTGAAATTCCCATGATTGCTTTTTTGTGTGTAAGAATATGTCAACACCCTTATATTCTTCATTTCTGGTAAATATCTAACCTAAATAGGAAATAAATTTCAGCTTTATTATTTTCATCCCTCTAAACTTTAAACTTGCTGGGGAAATAAAAAATAGGAATGAAACTGGATAACAAGGGCTAAAAGCAACTGTCTTGGTCTAATAAGCATACTGCCATATGGCATATTGCACCATGGATGACACAGCAAGGATCTGTGTCACAGTTCATTTGTTTTGGGCAAGATATGGCCTGTGGGGGCTATCATGATGTCAGTATGTGCTGTATATCTACTTACATGTGGCATTATGGTTGGTTATGCAGTGGCAAAGACTATGCTGGGGGTTGTAACATCTCAGTCCATCTTCGTTGCCTGTTTCTTGCAGGCTGATTAATACTGGATCAGAAGTGTACAGTGAGCAGAGGCTCAGCACAGCCTTGGCTCACTGAATTCAAAGAGAGAAAAAACACAAATTTAAAATTGTTAATGTGTTTTAACAGAAAAACTGGTAAAACAAAGTTGCTGTTTTGGCCTGGCCTACCAATGTAGGGCCTTAATAGCAAAACTAAAAACAGATGTAACATCAACAGTTTTCAAACCTTAATAAAAAGTGCATGCTTAATTTCAATATGAAAATTTTCATAATCTTAAAACAAATTACCCCTGGCTACCACTGACATTTGTGGTAGCTGTGTCATTTATAGAATGAGTGGCTGGAGCAGCTCCACCAGTGTTCATGTCTTGAAGATTGAGGTTTTGAGTCATTATTGCTGCAGTGCTGGTGGTATTGGTCTGACTACACAGCAGTGTCACCTCTGTTAGCTGCTTTCTTGCTAAGAATTGGAAAAGGGAACAAAAATTAACTGTTAAAGAGAGAAAGACAGAATAATTAGGTTGAGAAATGTTATTGCATCACCTGCTGTAAAAGTGGGAGAAGATTGCTGACTTCTCCAGCCAGTGTAAGTGGAGAACCGACATCTCAGTAGATGGGCGTAAGCTGACCTGAAGTCCCTGTTGAGGGCTCCATAGATTATAGGATTCAGGGCTGAGTTGGCGTATCCCAGCCACAAAACAATAGGGAATTCTGGCACAATGGCAGGGTCTGTATGCTCCTTTAGACCCAGTACTGTGAATAATATGAAATAAGGCAGCCAACAGACAACAAAAGCCCCAATCACTGCTGCCAATGTCAGTGTGGCTTTGTGGTCTTTTAGCGCCACAGCTGTAACTCCAGAAACCAGAGTCTTTGTGGAGGGGGTGTTCTTGCAATTGTAAGTGGTGATGCGAATAGGTCGGGTGCTGATAATACGCTTGGCCTGTGCGCGAGCTATCTGAAGTATCTTAAGGTATGTCCAGCACATAGCCAAGAGAGGCAGATAAAAGGTAAGAAGAGAGTCTGTCAGTACATAAGGCCTGTTCAACTCAAAACGACATTTCCTCTTAGAAGCCCAGGGCCCGTGATTCTGCACTGTCCCATTAACAGTGTTCCATCCCATTTGAATTGGCAAGAAAGACACAGCCACTGACACCGTCCAGATACTAACTAAGGCTACGGCAACTCTCCATGGTAACACCAGAGAAGCATATCTCAGAGGCATGGTCACTGCCATGTAGCGATCCACGCTTATGGCAAGCAGCGTTAGAATAGAGGCCGTGCACAGCATGACATCCATGGAGATATAGAAGTTGCAGAAGACTGGGCCAAGCGGCCACTCATTGCTGAGCTGGAGGAGGGCAGAGAATGGGAGGACCAAGAGACCGAGCAGGAGGTCTGTCACAGCCAGTGACACAATGAAGCAGTTAGTGAGGCAGCGGAGGCGTCGAGAGGCGCAGACAGCTAGACACACCAGCACATTACCACCCACAGTCAGAAGGATGAGGAGGGACAGGATGACACCAAGCATCACTTTTGACAACATTATTACTGGTGCTTTACTGGAGACAACCCAAAGTCAGTGTTGTTGAAGATGCTTGTGAACCATATCTTTATGCTTTGTCTTTTATTTAGATTTAAAGACATTGACATTTAAGAGGCTCGCATATTTTATAAGCCTCAAACTGACAGTATAATTTTGAGATGTTCTTAATTTGTAGATGGCTTAATTTAGAAAAAAAAAACTTCAAAACATGGAGTCCTTTCAGCTTCAGCTTTCCAAATGTATGTTTATTTCTCTGGTAACATTCTTAAAAGTTTTGAGTCTTCTTTGTAAAATCAACATTTGTGAAAATATTTTCTTCCCCCAAAAAAAGCTAGGTAGCCAGCTTTCTCTTCTGGTTAAACACTGTGACCCAGGCGCAAGCTTTTCCGCTCTGTTGGCTGGTGTTCAGTATTCCCTTCAATGCCATTATCTGTAGATGTAGTGACACCTAGTGGGCAAAGATAATAAGTACAGTTAGCAGGAGAAAAAAGTCTGTTGGATTCTTTTACCAAATGCAAACACAGGCTGTGTTATGTTATGTTTTTTTTCAAAGAATAATCTGCTAGATTATAAAAAAACATAGACAAATCTGAATTAATATGAATCGGTTTAAACTGCAGCATTCCTCACTAAAATTGCTTTTATAAACTGGTAATGAATTTATAGAGTAAATAAATGTTTATAGAGTAAATAAATATTTTAGGATTATTTTGTTATAAAGAAAAACATTAAACCAATATGTGGTCATCAGTTCTTATAAGGTACATGACTTGTTACTACTAAAAATAGACTTTGACGGATCAAATATGGAGGTCTTTGTAGATGGGGAAAAAAGAGGATTCAAAATAATCAGATTAATCACAATCAATTTAAAGAAAAAGAAAACCCTAAAAACCTAGAGAAGCTGTAAAAGATAACATGACAGAAATACTGATTAAATATTACCAAGAATCTGCATTGTCTGAAAAAACAACAACAACAAAAAAATGTGGAGGCAGTGTAATAATCACTGAGCGCTATGCATCCAAGTATTCATAAATGGTGGGTAAACAAAGAGGTTATTAGGAATATGAGAAGATAGGAACATTTGAAAAATGGAAGTGTGGAGTGTGTGTATGGGTGTGTGAGCATTTTCTGTCAGCTATAAATACACTTAGTCTAATAACTCAGATTGCATTTGCCCTGGTGATAACAAAAGACATACATTTATAAAGATATTTGTTTATTATAAACAGTCTGCTATCAAAATCTAAAAAGAATTGTGACAGCTAAAATGTCTGTCTTTAGACAAGCAGGTTTTACATAGTCATAAACATCACTAAATTCATACATTACTTTACTTACTGTTTTCTGTTAAGCATTTATCAAGTGGTTAAAGTATAAAATACAACAAAACAAGAAGAGTTTTCCACGGATAAAAAGGACTTTTTTTTCTCTACTTTTGTGCTGGAAAACACAGCACTGCAAACAATTCAGATTGTCCCTGCAAAATTTCACAGTCTAACTGAAAACATCTGTGCATTTGTTAACATACGATAACTTCAAGGTATATTGATCTTGGCTTAACTAAACTCTTGAGATGCTTTCATAATCACACTTTGTATATTTAGTCAACTCATATCCTAGTGGTAAACAATGTTTACAGATAAACCCTTTAATAACCAAATAGCTACTGTTGCAAAGCTTTGTGTTTCAGCTAAATCCTTCCCCTGATTTCGGAAATTTCATCTAAAGCATCATGCTTCTTTGTTTTTTTAGATCAATTTTAAAGTCAGTATTTGTTTATTTACTGTATAAATGCTATAGCATTTAAGAGTTTTCATTAATAATTTTATTTGATGTTTGAGCATAATTTTGGGAGAATTTATTAGATTTTTTGATCTTGCTTTAATTGACTTTTAAATTAACAGTTTCATCCAACCTTATCATACATTTGTCAATTTTATAAATGAGACTTCAAGATTCGGAGAGACTCAAAATCTTCAGACTAATTTAAAGATTTCCATCTGTACAATGTCAAACTATTGACTTTTTATCTGTGCCAGTAACCCATGAAAAATACTAAAATGCAGACCTCTTATACGCATAGTTTTTTTGCTTAGTTCTAGTCTTGTTTTTTGGTGCACTTCAAAGCCTTTGCTAAAATCATGCGCAGGCTCAGAGTTTAGAAAATAATGCCCATTGAAAGTTTTACTCACTACTTTTCTAACTTGATTTACTAGGTGGTAGCAGTGCTGCAATGTGAATACTTAATTTGCTTGTTTTTATGTCAGTTTAACAAAGAATGAAGATTCAGCTTTGGTTGTTTTTTTTTTTAGATTTCATTTCTGCCAGAAGCTGTATAATTTTAGGAGGGGTAATTCTTTGCTGGTACACCTCTCTGCATGTTGCCTTCTGTACGGAGTGCAAAAAAAGGGTCAATTGACTTTACACCTTCTTTCATGACTTTAGGCTCAGTGTTTTCTTCATGTGTTCCCTTAATTCTAACGCATCAAGTTTGTGTGTTGATGAAATAACATTAAACATTAAATATTCAAAAATAAAATTAACATCCTATACAGGCTTGGTGAGAAAAGTCTCTGCTAACATCCAGATATTTTCTATTCTCAGCATCTTCGTACTTCATGGTGCACACTCCTGTTGACACCATTAAAAAAAACTCTTTGCCATGACATCAATCACCTGCTCTTTGCCTCCTTGTTTGTTTTTTTCTCTTTTAGTTATTATGACTTAATGATGGGATTAGAAATTTTTCCATGTCACACGTGAACACAAAAATCGTTGGAAGAATGACAAGGAGTGAAAAGTAAGCACTTATCTTCTATTATTGTTCTGTAAATATTAATATAAACATGCAAGATTTATTAGCAGTGCAGTCATTCTGTTCACCAATCTGAATTAATTCTTTCTAACCTTGAAGGACTGATATGCTCAGTGGTGTGTGGGTTTCTATTATATGCTAAATGTATATGATATTATAGAGCTATTATTATAAAAGAACATTACCTACAGCTAATGGCCACTTTTTAAAATGTCCCTGCTACCTCTTTTAACCCTTTACAATTGCCTTATAATGTTTTATACAACAAGGTATTGTAGACTGTTCTTAAATGGTCTATTCCATATTGTCATAATAACATCCCATGGAGGGAAATATATTGATAAAAAAAAATAAAACACAAATTATATATATATATATTTACGGATGTGTATTTTTAGGAGCAATAATAAAGATTATTGCTCCCTATGAGTAGGAGTGCACCGATTGCAGATTTCTGGCATATCACTGATCCTTGATCTTTTAAAAGCCTGACATGTTGGATTGATAGAGGTTATTTTTTTATAACTGACACATTCAGTTGTTATAAGATCACAAGATATTTTCAATATTTAAATCTTTTCTTAATGAAAGGCATCAATTAGTACGTGTGAAATGATAAAACCTTCTGAAACCTCTGCTCTAAAATATAGATCAAAGATTAGAACATTGATTTTCAGACCCTTGCAGAGGTAGATAAGATCTGTGCAAAAGATCAGTTTCACATTTAAGTATTGGCCGATCACTGATTCTTTGAAATAGAGAGGAAATTGAGGATAAATCATCTGGCTGTTGCACCCTCACCTATCAGGACAAAAAAATATATTAGTTGGCAAAAATGTAATTTTCTTTTGTACTCTTATTTATGTTAAATGTAATGAAAATCACTCTGTAGGGGCAGAACATTTTGAAACAAACATGTTTTCACTTTTACAGCTCCCTCTAAGTTAGACACTATTTATTAGTAATATTGGCACTAACAAGCAAATTTACATATTCGCTTTTAAAACCTCTGGATATGCATATCTTATCTTCTATGCTGCATATCTTATCATATCTTATCTTCTATGCTGCATCTATGGTTAGTCATATTTTATGGGGAGACACCCCATAAAATATGACTAATCATAGATGGCCGCCCCGACCAAAATTGCCCCTGTCATTTTTTGGACCCAATCCAGTCCTGCTGCTTAATGATATCTGTTGGACTGGTCATAATTTTGATTTCATCTAACAAAGATAAACAGCAGATCTGAGTTAAGTGTTGAGTTTGTAAGTGTCCAAAGAGCAATATAAATACAGCCTTCACAGAGTTCTGGCTGTCTGTAAATGAGACTGAACCGAAGGTAAGCTGTACCTGCGGCTTTAGACTTGTTCCTAAGATTACTGTCACTGTAACTTTTTAACATGAGCTGATTTTTGTAAATAGTTCTTCAAATAGCAGCTGAAATGTGGTATATTTCATTTTGTTGTGGCCTATTTTGTAACATGGCGACAGAATTTTAAGGGTAATTTTCATTTACAAAACATTTTTTTCTTTTCAAAATTTCCATTTACAAAACATGTTCTATATTTGCAGCAATGAAGGAAAAATAATCACTCCTTACATCTCTAGATTTTTTAGAGGAGTTCCCAGAACAGAGCCAGCCTTCTATAAGTAATTTGCTCTGATGCTGCCACATCAATAGATGATGGCTAAAGAGATATGATTCTCTATTACAGACTTAAATAACGCCCCTCCGGGGATTCCATAATTCATTTGGGAGAGTTAAACACCCATGGGCGAAACAGTGACACCTGGAGGGGTGTGACTGGAAGGAATGGGCCCCGGTTTCTGAATCCGAACAGTGTTTCATTACTAGACTTCTGTGCAAGTCATGGATTGTCCATAATGAACACCACAGACCTTGGTCAGGTATGTTCAACTCCCATCTCTGGGACAGCTTCTCCCAGATTCGCCCAGACATTGAGTCTCAGTGGACCATGTTTTCTGTATCCGTTGTTGATGCAGCCACCCACAGGTGCGGCTGTGAGGTCATGGTGGCCACCCCTAAACGTTGTGGTGGACACCGGCAGTGAGGGATGCTGCCAAGCTGAAGGAGCAGTCTTATCGCTGCCAAGCACGCTGCTGCCCGGGTGGTTGCAGAAGCAAAAACTTGGGCATGGGAGGAGTTCAGAGAGACCATGGAGAAAGACTGTTGGTTGGCTTCAAAGCAATTCTAGCAAACCGTCCAGCTCCTCTGGAGGGGGAAGCAATGCTTTGCTAACATTGTTTTCAGTGGGAATGGAGAGCTGTTGACCTTGAAAGAGGACAACGTTGGACGGTGGAAGGAGCACTTCCTCACTCCGACTGAAATGCCTACCGTGGTGGAAGAATAGACGGGGTGCTCGGGGCTGGGTTCATCCTTCACCCAGGCTAAGGTGGTCAAAAAAATTCTTGGTGGCATGGCTTTGGGGGCAGATGAGATCCGCCCTGAGTACTTTAGAGCTCTGGATGTTGTGCCTGACATGCCTATTGAACATTGTACGGAGACTGGGTACACTGCCCCTGGATTGGCAGACAGCGGTTCCCCTGCATAAGAAGGGGGACCGGAGGGTGTGTTCCAGCTATAGGGGGATCACACCTCTCAGCTTCCCCGGGGAAGCCTTTACTAGGGTCCTGGAGAGGCGAGCCCAGCTGACTGTTGAACCTTGGCTTCAGGGGAAGCAGTGGGGTTTTTGTCCTGGCTGTGGAGCAGTAGATCAACTCTACACTCTCTACAGGGTTCTCAAGAGTGGTTGGGAGTTTGCCCAACCAGTCCACATGTGTTTTGTGGACCTGAAGAATGTATTTGACTGTTTCGCTCATAGTACTCTGTCCGGGGTGCTTCAGGAGTACGGAATTGGAGGCCCTTTACTTGGTGCTGTCGGGTTTCTGTACACACGGAGCAGAAGTTTAGTCTGCACTAAGTCGGGCTCATTCCCAGTGCTCTGGACCTGTTCATAACCTTTATGGACAGGATTTCTATGTGTAGCCAAGTGCCAGAAGGAGTCTGGTTTTGGGACCAGCATATTTCGTCCCTGCTTTTTGCAGATTATGTGGTTCTGCTGGCTCCCTCCTTCCAAGACGTACAGCATGCATTGCGGTGGTTCACAGCTGATTGTGAAGCAGATGAGAATCAGCTCCTCTAAGTCAGAGGGCATGTCTCTCAGCTGGAAAAAGATAGCCCACTCCCTTCAGGTTGAAGGAGAGTTCCTGTCTCAAGTGGAGGAGTTCAGTATCTTGGGATCCTGTTCACAAATGAGGGAATAATGGAGCTTGAGTTTGATAGACAGATCAGTAAGGCTGCTGCTATTATGCCGATGATGCAATGGTCTGTCGTTGTGAAGAGAGAGCTGGGAGCAGGCCAGCTCTTTGTGACTAAGGAATCACAGTGGCAGAGGCGGCAGCTTGCTGCTGTTAGCTCAGTAAGAGAACTAAAAAGCACAGCGTTAGCTCGTCAAGGCCTGCCAGGAAACAGCCCTGACGGCTGGGAAGAGGCTACAGCTGGCCTGGGCTTGCTAGAGGATAACTGTGGAGGGCCGAAGCAGAACAGCGGAAGATTGCATCAGTCCGCTGGGTGGAGGGAGGTAAAAAGGCAAAGGAGAGGGGCTGTGGCTTACCATGAAGAGGACGGCATGTCATTTAAGAGCCCACTGTTTGCCAAGGTGCCACTGTTAAACCACAGAATTGTGCCCAACTAGTTCTGCTACTGTTTTGAAACTCTGTGTAGTTTTTATTTATTTTTTTAATTAAAATAATAATAATAAAATAATAATACAATAATTTAATATTTTTTAAAAAGTCTGTGTTTTGAAGCTAAATCACTTAATATGACTAAAAATCATATTATTGATGCTTAAGAAATTGAATTGTTATCAATCATCACCTTCTTTTTTTACATTCCTGTTCTTTCACTAATAAACATAAAAATGTTGTTTTTTCCATTTAAGGATAATTTGTATAAGTTAAACTTCTCCGAAAGTTTATACAGCTCACTATTGACTGAAACAGATTTTGAACACTACTATGGGAATAAAAAAATGCTTATGTTATCTGAATACAAAATTGTTAAAAACATCTTTGTGTCATGATCTGGGGTTCTGGCTCTGTTGGGGTGGTTTTTTCCTGTGCGCCTGTCCCACTTCTCCACCACCAGACGGCGCCAGGTTCCTGTTTGTGTGCGGAGATGTCGTCGCCCATCACAGCTGCACTATATCAGCTCATCAAGCCGGCAGTACTTGAGGAGTGGACCACCAGTCATTCGGTGCTTGAGTGTTTGCCAATCTCAGTACCTCTGAGCCTATTGAGCTAGTCTATGCATTTCCCAGTGTTCCTAGAACTCCTTGTGATCATTCTGTATCCTCTGCTGTCTTCAGGTGGTTTCCCAGTCGACCTGGATCCTCTGGAGAGACCCTGGCTCGCTTCTGGTTTCTCAACCTTCCCTCGTGACGCCGTGCATGATACCCACTGGTTGCCCCGAGTTTCTATACTCACCTCTTTGTTGTTTCCAAGTGTTTCCCAGATCCCACGGCTGGTGCTCAAGTTCTCCTCTGTGTTTCCGCCGAACCTGAGCCCTCTTGCTTGTTCTCCGCCATTCACCTCCGTTGCCTCTAAACCTTCAAGAAACCCAGACCCCGGACATGATCAGATTCGCCTCCAAAGCTCTGAAGCCATCAAGTACAAGTAAGCAGTAAATGGATCTTCTCTCTGCTAGTCGTTTCCTACGTTCCCTGAACTCACCACCTTGCTCTTCTCCATCAGTGAGCTGTCGAAATCCGAGTACGCAGGCCCTCGTATTTCCCTGGGTCCATTCATCCTTACACGTTCCTTATTATTGTGACTTCTGGAAAATAAACATCTTAATCTGATTACTCTTCTCCTGTGTTGTGTTCTGCATGTGGGCTAAGCATTTGAAACCCAACATTACACTTTGAGACTTTATATCTATCATTAACAAAACTGAAGATTAAAAGTGGTACATAGAAAGCCTAAAACCATAGGAGAATTTTAAAAATAGGATCTGGTGAGTTATGGCATTGAACACTTTGGAAATATCAAGGAATACACAAATTACATATTCTTTCCTACCCCAAAAGCAATATTCTTCAGTTCCTCGGTTAGATAAGCAAAAGCCATGTAAAAGTTGAATGGCCTTTACGGAAACTATAACGTTCATATAAAATTTTGTTCTTTTTTAGAAAACTCCCCAGTCTACTAGACAAGCTTTTTTAAGATTTTGGATATGACAGGTAGTATGTATATTGGACGATAATTGTTAACCATTGTAAAATCATCTGCTTTAAAGATGGGGATAATTTTAGCAACTTTTAAGTCTTGTGGGACAATACCCTGAGAAAAGTAGTGATTAAAAACATGACAAAGTCTTTTAATATGTTGTTTTATATCACTAAAATAGGCAATTCTAAAAAAAAAAAAAAAAAAAAAAAACTGATAAGGACTAAGAACATTTTGCTTATCACTTCACGCTTATCAGATGGGAATCTAATTTTAATAAAAATGACTAACTTTGTAAATTTGCATTTGTCAACCTTTAGATAGTATTTTCTTTGAGGCTAAGAAATTGTGTGTGGAAAACCCAGTAGACCAGCAGTCTCTGAAACACTCTGACCAGCCCATCTGGCACTAACAGTTATAACATGTTTAAAGTAACTTACATCTATCCCCCTTTTTCCCCACTCTGTACACATCAAGTTGCTGCCACAAGATTGGTTGTTTCAGGGAGCAACATTAATTGCTATAAAGAGAAACTGCACACTATGCATGGTGGATGGTGGTTGTCTTTTTTCACCAAAACTGCTGAAATTATGTTAGTTTTCTAGTCAGTCTAAAATAAGAATCCTCCATGTTGCAGTGGTTTAAGATTCTGACCTCCATGTATTGGACTCAGGTCTGAATCCTGGTTGTGGCAGGAAGGGCATCCTGAGTGAAAACTTTGCCAAGTCTGATGAGCAAGTCCTACATAACTGGCTGTGGCAACGCCTGAATAAGGGGGCAGCAGAAAGAACAACTTTTTTTCTCTTTGAATTTGCTAAATTTGGATTGTCATCGATATTTTGTCTTTATGCCATAGAATAATGCTAATCATTTCACAGAATAGGTTTGTCTCTACGGAGAAAATGTTGAAGTTAGTAATTCCGTGGTTAATCATTTTTCTTTCGTTTTCTGTTACTGAATATGCATGCAGAGTTTTTTTTATTGAATGTCTATTGGCTTGATGTAAGGCCAAGAAGATGTAGAGACATTACTTAAACAACATCTCAATAGCTCGAACCTATGGCTAAAGCAATCTCAACTTTTGTAATCTTCAGATCTTTATGGAGTTTTTAAATATCATCCAGAGTAAACAGTGATAGTCCAGCAGCCGATTAGTGCAAGAAAAATAGCTTAAAAGTGCAAATAATGAGTCGAACATTTTATATGGGAGGATGAAAACTTATGATTCACACATCTCAATAGATTTCATCATTAAAAGATTTCTCTCACTATGTGCTCACTTTCTATACTTAAAAAAAGAAAATCTTAAAAAATAGAAAGATGGCTCCTTAGTTTAATACAGAGCTGTGTACTTTGAAGCAAAATGCTAGGTAACGAGACAAAAAGGCGCTCTATATGCTTACAGGAATTCAATCTAGTCTGAAAAAACAATTTACTGCTGTATAAAATGACCCTTCGTAAGGCAAGAGTGGCAAATTTCTCTTCATTAATACAGTAGAATAAAAACAATCCTAGATTTATTCTTAATACTGTGGCCAAACTAACTCAGAGCCAAAGCTCTGCTGAACCATCCATTCACCTTGCTACCTTAGCTTCTCTTCATTGGCTTCCTGTTAAATCTGGAATATAATTGAAAATCCTACTTCTCACTTATAAAGCTGTAATAACCAAGCTCCATCTCATATGAGAGATCGGATTCTTCCTTGTGTTCCTAACAGAGCACTTCGCTCTCAATCTCCAGATATACTAGTGGCTCCTAGAATTTCTAAACGTAGAATGGGAAGCAGATATTTTAATAATCAGGCTCCTCTCCTGTGGAACCAACTACCAGTTTAGTCCGTGAGGCAGACACCCTGTCTACTTTTAAGGCTGGACTTAAAACTTTACTTTTTGATACAGCTTATAGTTAGAGTGGCTCAAGAGCTCCTGAGCTATCTGTATAGTTATGCTGCTATAGGTTTAGACTTCTGGAGGACATAGGGACCACTTTTCATCATTCTGTCTGCTTCATTCGATCCCTATTCTCCTATTCTGGTTCAACCTCTAACTTTATGATCTCTCTGTTTTCTCATCATAGTAGCTTCGTCTGGTCTGTTCCTGTTTGCTGTGTCTCCATACTAGAGAGAAATGTTGGCTGGGCTGCTACCATCAACAATTTTGTTTATAGTTATTGGTGCTTGGCCTGTTTTTCAGTGTTACCCTGTCTCTCTTGCTGTGACTACCTGGATGTGGTCTCTTTATTCCTCTGACATGGTAGCTAGCTCAGAGCTCCTCTGCCTGGCTGTGTCTTTCCTGGACAGGGCCTCCTGTGGAGCTAGATGATAGTTGCCTTTTTTATCTCTGCTTCTTTCTGTATGTCTGTTTGTATCTTCTTGAACCCTCAGCAGATAGCCGCTCACACTGAGCCAGGTTCTGCTGGAGGTTTCTTCCTTTTTAAAGGGAGGTTTTCCTCTCCACTGTCGCTACATGCATGCTTGGTGTGAGGGATTGCTGCTGAATTAATGAGCCAATGCAATCAGCTGTTTTTTTCTTAGATAGAACACTTTTAACTAATCTGACTGTGTGATTGATTGAATTATCTTTGTAAAGTGCCTTGAGATGATATGTGTGGTGAATTAGCATTATACAAACACATTGAACTGAATTGCTTAAACATCACAAACAAAGAGCTTGAGATATGCTTTTCTCAGATTCAACAATTTTACAAATTTTGGACCTGTAGGATAACCATCCAGTACACTTATCAATGTACATAATGGCTATTTGAAGGTTGATGAGATCGCCCAATGTGTTACTGTTTCTTCAGTATTTATTTCCCTTATTCATAATCCAGTTTATGTTTGTTTTAATATGCCTTGATTATATTCCATCTTTACGTGACGCTTTGTGGTAACAACAGATTTAAGCGAAGGTTACAGATGTTTTGCCTTTATTAAATTCAGTGACATGCCCCTATCAGGCTCCTTCATTTAAAATGAAATCAAATGAGTCATGCTGACACGTTGTCCTTGTGCTGAAAAAAATGATCAGTTATTTACACTTTGCTGTTTTAAACCTGACCATCTGCTTTTCTTCAGTGATGTCTCATTATGGTTGTCCCTGCTAACAAACAGCCGCGACTGCTGCTGCATATTTATTTATAATCATGCCGTGGCACACATGGTCAAGGTGGAATGAACACGACCAGCACCATATGCTTGGGTAATGGGTTTTAAGGACTGTAATGGGCTGGAAATGACTACTGAGTGCTCTGTTATTCAGCAGACACAAAAGCTGTGCTGCTTTGAGAGGTTTTCTGAGAAAGACAGTTTTGTGTGTTCACGAAACAAAAAAGATCCCTATATGCTTGTAGGTCTGCTCACTGAACCTATGATCAATAATCAGATGGACACTGACAGATGGAATTGTTTTCAGGGTTTTCTCCATGCAGGAACAGTCTTGTCCTATCTGCCAATAACTCTCAAAGCTTTGAAACTGTACCTCTATACCATGATAAGCAGCTTAGATATTATTTTTAACAAACAACAAAATGTTTTAAAATATGCTTGTTGCAAAGACTTAAAATAATTGCCAAATTTGGTCCCTTTTTTTTGTTTTTTGTTTTTGTTTTACTTCTGACCTAATTTTAACCAGGGCATTGGTTATTAATACAATGCAGAATAGCACATGTTTTACTAATACTTGAAATATATAGTTGCATTTAAAAGTTTAAACAATAACATTATGATCTTGATTATCATATTAGTTCAGAATTCTTTTAGAGCCATAACTGGATTACTTGACAAGAAACAAATTCTGAAATAAAATATTAAGTACACAAGTTTGAATTTATAGTAGACTTTTAATAACACAAGGTCAAAATTATAAATGCGGACTCATGTATACATACCTCATAGTGTTATAAAAATTGACTTAAGTTACTGATTTTATATCCAAAGATTTTCTGTTATTAGAGGACAGTCAGGGCCAAATGGCTTTTTAATAGATAAAAAAAATATTTAAATACAGCAAAAATCTAAAGTTTTTTGGAACACATATGCTTATAGGCTGGGTGCATGCCAATAAACCAGCCAGTTTTAACTAGCTTTGTCCAGGTGACATGGACAAATATTCTAGTAACATTAAATAAAAACCTCACTAATGTCTTTTAGAACATTATTGGCTAAATGGCATCTTACCAAGAAACAATTATCTATTCTGCCCAAAGCAAAATAAAGGGAACACTTAAACACATTCCTAGATCTGAATGAATTACACATTCTAATGGAATACTCTGTTCTACACAAAGTTGAAAGTGCTGACAACAAAATTACATAAAAATAATCAACAGAAATCAAATTTATTTGGTATTATCTGTAGTGCAACGTGACGTTGGTGGATGGATTGAAACATTATGTCTGAGATGAGCTCAGTCGGATTCAAGTCTGGGGAATGGGTGGGCCAGTCCATCGGTTCAATACCGTCATCTTGCAGGAACTGCTGACACACTCCAGCCACCTAAGGTGAAGCATTGTCCTTCATTAGGAGGAACCCAGAGCCAAGCACACCAGCATATGGTCTCACAAGGGGTGTGTTGAATTTCAGCGGCTGCGTCTTCTAAGGACCCGGTCTGCCTGGACTGGGATCTTCTGGGACCGTAAAAATAAGGAGACCGGAAGGGTTTGGCTATGGATTCAAACAAGTCCAGCCTTCTCCGGCTTTCACCCCTCCTCACTCAGTTTACGCTCTGTCGCTTAGCAACCATGACAATTGACACACAAATAAGGCAAAGAATCGATGTTGAATTTCTTACTACTGTTCTGTTGGCTAATGTTATTGTTGATGGGCTTCAGCAGCAGTACTGTGGAGCAGTAAAGAGTGAAGCAGACCACTCTCCACAGTCTCTCCAGGCTCTGTCAAGTCAGTCACATATGTTCAGTGTGAACCTTCTTTCAACTGTGAAGAGCACAGGGCATCAGTGGCAAATTGGCCAATCATGGTGTTCTCTGGCAAATGCCAAGCGTCCTGCATGGTATTGGGTTGTGAGCACAACTGCTATCTGTGGGTATTGGGCCCTCATACCATCCTCATGGAGTTGGTTTCTAACCATTTGTGCAGACACATGTACATTTGTGGCCTGCTGGAGGTAATTTTGCAGGGCTCTGGCAGTATTCCTCCTGTTAGTCCTTGCACAAAGGCAGAGGTAGCAGTCCTGCTGCTACGGCATCCTCTATGTCCCCTGGGGTACTGGCCTGTCTCCTGGTAGTGCCTCCAGCCTCTGGACACTAAGCTGACAGACACAGCAAACCTTCTTGCCATAGCTTGCATTGATGTGCCATCTAGGATGTGCTGCACTACTTGAGCCACCTGTGTAGGTTGTAGAATCACTCATGTTACCATGACTGTAAAAGCACCGCCAACATTCAAAAGTGACCAAAAAATTAGCCAGAAAGCATAGGTACTGCAGAGCCACTCCTTTATTAAGTGTGTCTTGCTAATTGCCAGTAATTTCCATCTGTTCTCTATTCCATTTGCACAACAGGATGTGAAATTGATTTTCAATCGTTGTTGCTTTCTGACCTGTAGATTCCACATCCTTTGTCACCACTCCGCCTCCGCTCGAGCACTTGCGCAGTCATGTTAATTAATGAGACCTAATCCATATCCACCACTACTCCTCTGAACATCACCATTCACTTCCATCTGTCACTGGAGCCAAGCTATTTCTGCTCTGCTCCGGTCTGTTGGACGCTGGCCAGGTCAAGATCCGCAATTGCACCAAAGACTAAAAAGAACATTGAGAAGATCCAGTTTGTCCAAGTAAAATATGGTAACGACAGATTGGTAACTAAAAATAGAACATATTTTTATATATTGCCGAAAAAGAATTGGATGCAAATATTGGTACTTTGACATACAAGGAAGCAGCTTTGTCATCTCTATCAATTAATATATGTTATACTGTAAAGTTCACAAAAATTGTCAAATCCAGTCACAAAAACATCCAAAAGCACATCGCACAACTTATTACAGGCAAGGATTAACATATTCTAATATTATATATGTTTACCTGCTTCAGCACAGCTGATTCTGATGATTGTAGTTCAGCAATACCCTTTCAATCAGCTGAAGCAGGGAAACCTCTAAAACCTGCAGGACAGTGGCCCTCAAGGAGTAACATTGGCAGGCCCGCAATACAATGTTTAAAAACCTATCCCAATTTATATAGCCTTACTTCCATTCCATTATGGGAAAAGGTTACATAAACTAATCCTTAATTACTTATGTATTCTTTTTGCAAATTTGCAAAACTTAGTTTAACTTCAAAAGACATGACATTTTAAGCTGTAATTTTTTTGCAGTTCACCAACAGTTTCCTGTGCTTTTTGTCTACCCCCAAAAGCAAAATGCAAATGAGCCCAAATGGTTTTATGTAGCTTTATGGAGTCCCCTGCAGCTCAGACAGTCGTTGGTGAAAAGAGCCCAATTCACATGGAGCACAAAGATGAAGAAAGATGAAGAAGTAGATAAAATGTAGAGCAGTGACTCCTTAGATCATAGCATCTAACATCTAAGACAAGTAAATGAGCTATTCATTACTCAACTGGGAGTTCTAGCTAAAATCTTGACGTCATATGAATGCCAGGTGTACATCCTTTGGTTTTTGTTCTGATTAGGGTATATGAAAAAAAATCTGATCTTTTTATCTCTATGCTTTATCAAAGCCATCATAGTTTCTGTGACAAATGCAGAGTAATTTATCTGACCAGTTTTAGTAATGCTAAAAATATTGCCATATTATATTTTTCTTGACCATAATGAGAAGGAAGGTGCGAATATGGTGCAAATATTGGTCACTATAAGCTGAGCTTGATTTATGCCTGACACTCATACATTCTGCAGAGTAAATGAAACGCATGCAGCTTGCAGCTTTCACTTGTACCCAATATTCTGTCCAGCTCCAGGCGGGTTGTACACCACAAACTGCACGCTTAGAAATCAACACCACAGGAGGATGTAGAAATCACAGCGTTTCCAACTTTTCTCTTCATGTCATCAAGGGACAGCAATTGCTTTCCAAGAGATTTTCACAATCAGTTGATTGTAGTCATATTTACTCTAAATCACACTAAATCACAAAATGTCTCTAGAAGTTTATGTTTGCGTGCTGTTGCCTATCCATCATGTTTTTCAGTGTGGAATTGTCTGCATAGTTTTCTGTGCGAAAATTCTGTTCATCTGGACGCTGTGCGGAAGGATGTGGAAGCTAAAATGACGTATTCTGGCATAGCAAACGGACTCGTCAGACCAAAATCTAGCTTTATGACAAAGAGATCTAGAGTTGAAGGTAATATGTTGACAATAATATTGTACTTCCTGCCCCTGTGTGTGCTGGTTTGTGTGCCAACATCTGTCTACTTGTCCTTTCTTTGTTTGGTTCTTGACAGAGGGACATAGATAAACGCTAAAGTAGATAGGAAAAGGTCTGGGATGGTGGGTTGCTTAGTAACTGTTCTGTGTTCTGCCCAGTGGAGGGAACTATGGAAGTGTGAAATTGAAACACACTGAGCAAAGCAGGTTTTATCAGAGATCGAAAGGGGTGATCTAACAAATAAAATATTCATGCACTCTAACAGCATGTATTTGTTACACACATCTAGCCACACATAAGTTTGCTTAATGAGTTCAGGTCAGGTAGGGATAATTGATTGGCTACAGAGAGTCACTCTTGTTACAAGAAAGCAACTGTACAGAGAGCTTTAACAAACAGGCACATGGAGACTACTTTCTTTGAGGACTACCTACTTTTCCTATAATTATAAAAGTTTCTTGTATAAAAAAGAGCACATGAAGCCTCAGGTTTTTTTTGTTGTCAGATTTCGCATTTAGAATTTTGCAGCCCTTTACTTAAGAGATGCTTTTTCTAAAGATTTCAGCTCAACATAATTTTGTCTGGTCTTGTTATTAGACTAAACCCCATCATCCCAACATAAGATTGGTTCACAGTGAAGTTTTGCTTTTTATGAAAGAGGGGAATGGTCTCCATTTTCAGACAGGAATTTTATTTTCAATAAATTTACTCCAATACATTTTTTTCAGTACATAGAAAAGGAACATACAATAAAATAAATCAGATTGTCCTTTTAAACATAAGAATAACAGAAGTATAGAGGTTAACATGACCCTTCCTCATTGTTAGTGGTACTGTAATGGAGTAACAGATGCGTGTCCGGATGTCACCTACAGAAGGTTCCCTTTTTTGGTTCTAGTATAGTATTACACTATAGAGGCTTATGAAAGAAAAAATACATATTGGAGATTATGATGAATTTTCTTATATCTAATCCATTAACCTGGCATTTTTAGAAACTTTAATGAATTATTATGAGCTAAAGCATAAGCAAACAACATGTTTGGAAAAGGAAAGTTAGGCAGTAATAAAACATGAAGATGAGCGCCTGTCTTTCAAATTTCAGCTTTCAGCTAAGATGTCCACTGAGATACTTTTGAGTCTAATTATTTTGAGGTTCAATCTTAAATGTCTTGGTCAACCAAGCTACTTGGCTCATTGCCTAAAAATATTCACATTTACAAATTAACCAATCATTTTAAATGGTTATTACATTTTAAACAGATGGTTAACTTTAGCTCCTCACTTTTCATGTCTGAGTACTTGCTCAGTCATTCTTTTTAATAATCTGTCTCTCATTTATGCTTGCAAGATATTCTGTTTCTCTTAATATTTCATAAGCATACAAGTTCATAGGAGGAGTTAAATTCTGACTATTTCATATAAGATATAAGAAACAATTACAATAAAACAAAGTGTAAAATAAAACAATTCTGATAAAAAAAATGTATTTTCTTACAAGGTTCACAAAAGAAAATATTAATTCATATCATTTCATTTCCTAAAAGAAAAAGTATGTCTGTGAGAGCTGATATTTTAAGAAGAATAAAGTCAGAGCATTTGTGAGTGTGGACCCTGAAAACATACCACAGATTCTGTTTTCTTAAGCCGTGCTACATCTGCATTTCAAAGCAACTAAACAAGGCTCTTAAGTGTAATAATTGAAATATCTATTCAAGCTTTCATTTTTGATTCACAGAATTAGGTAAGAAATAAAGCAGACATTTTTTTACTATACTAGATAGAAATAGCTGTAAAAGTATGGAAATACATTTCCGTGAAAGATGCTGAAAAATCTTTCTTATGCTGTTACATAAAATGGAAAGGCTGAATAACAGAAATGTAACCACAGGACAGTCATCCCTCCTCAGGTCGTTTAAATCTAATAACAAATTATACATGAAATAAGCAGAAAATATGAATTTCTGAACTCACCTTGGGGCTGCTTTTCTCTTGCTCTGTTTATGCTCCTGCTACTCAGCTGCTCTTCCAGAGAGAACAACAGTGTGTCTCTTGAAGAAAGTGTGTAATGATGACGAGAGAGAGAGAGAGAGAGAGAGAGAGAGAGAGAGAGAGAGAGAGAGAGAGAGAGAGAGAGAGAGAGAGAGAGAG
>JAUZNJ010112543.1:0-19952 GCA_034780135.1 Jordanella pulchra | reverse complement strand
TATACATATGTATATATATGTATGTATACATATGTATATATATGTATGTATATATATGTATATATATGTATATATGAATATATTCTCTGCCCTTCCTCCTGTTATTCTCTAATATGCCAAACCAAATCTCCCAAATAACTCTCACCCTGTCCAGCGAAAGAAACACATTAATCCATCTTGTAAAGCCCGGCTTAAATTCTGCAGACAAATCCCCTGGGATGTGTTCCCTTGTTCCCTGTATGTCGAGCTGTGTATCTCCTGAGCTGCTTTCCTCTTAGATTCTGTGGCATCTCATCTTTAGTCGTGTTGAATCTCTGAGTCTTTTCCTCTGCAAAAAGAAGTTCCAGTTCCAGCATATGATCTGAAATGAACGAGTTCAGTCGGCAACAGAAGCTCATTTCTTTCCAAACGTGATTGTCTCTAGGTGAATGCTATCTCATGTGCTGGAGGGGTGGACAACCTCATAGTGCTGGATCCTGAGAAGTATAAATCCAGAGTGTTTGCTGTGGCCAATGCGGCGGCCGTAAACATGGCCGGGCAGTACAAGTGGAAGATCGGGGAGCTGGAGTTTGAGTCTCTGATGAGGATGCTGGATAATCTGGTGAGTTTACTGACTTATTCGAAATGCGACACATGATCACAGGTCTGCATGTTCCTTCAGAGTTGTTGGCCGCCCTGATTAAAGTAGTTAAAGGTTTGTTGAATCTCTGCTGCAGGCAGATCTTGGTCAGGATGAGTGGTTAAAAAATATAGATTGAAAACATAAAAAGTTAAAGATATACAGAACCTTAACATTAATATACAGCAAAAAATGAATGCTTAATCCATCAATTTACTTTCTATGGTTTTAGAGCAGTAAGTGTTCCACTCCAGCTGTTTTTAACGTTTTTTTTCAGTTTCTAAGTAAGGATAATGCAGTATTGGGAAATTTTTACAAGTAAAAACCTGACAAGTGCTTGATTTAATAAACACAGTGCAACCAATCATCCTCAGAAGACATCTAATCAGGGAGCAGAGTCGACCCGTGTGTCTTTAAAGATTTAATATCAGTATAAACTCAGCTGTTCTGTGGAAGTCTGACGTTTTACAAACACATGATGTAGATCAGGAACAAAGTTAGTTTTGTGTTTGGGTACAAAAATATCCCAAACTTTAAAAGTCTTTCAGAGGAGAAAGAGACACAGGTGAGAGGCTCAGGTACCTCTGGAGGAGCTGCAGAGATCCACAGCTCAGGTCCTAAATTCTGTTTACACAAGAGACACCGGTGATGTAATGAATCAATGTATTTTATTGGAGAGTGGTGAGTAAAGCAGCCTGTAAACATCGCTTTTCTTGATCCTCCTGACTCATAGAGTTTGTGTAAATTGTTGGCCTTGACTCAAGAGGCCCGAGACAGCGATGAGAAAGAGCGAGATTTCAAGCCTCCAGCTGTGAATGTGTTGAAGCGTCAGCGTAGAAAAGCAGGATGTTGCCGGAAAAAGGATCCGTGCCAGCTCAGCCGGGCGATGAAGCCAAGTTGAAAGGTCATCTTTGACTGTGGGGTGCAGATGAAAAGAAAAGCTGTGTGTGGAGAGTTGACTGAAAAACAGCAGTGACACAACCGAGTGAGAGGAAATGGGGATGTGTGAGGGGGAAAATGGAGCAATGAGGAAGAAGCGAAGGGCGAACGAACAGCGGGACGGAGGGAGGAAACGGAGCCAATTCTGTCCTCTGCTGCGTTTGAAACCCTGCAGTTTTTGTGTTTTGTTTTTTGTCCTTCTGAGTGACAACCTCAGAGACAACTAAACCAGTTTAATAGGAAGGCGACGTCAAAGAATTACCCCCCCAGTGGTGAAAGTATGAGCAGTAGAAGAAGTGACTGCTGAAAGCCGTCAGCTCCCTGAAATGTTTTTATCTTTTAAAGCCACAAACCTGTTTATCATGTGGTGTTTATTGTGACAGAATGAAAAAGGAGTGCATGATTTTAAGGTGTAAAGGAAGAGTATAGTTTTTACAATTCTTAATCTAATTAGTTGTGTGGGTGTTTGTCTCGTACCTTCCTTTAATGATGTTTCACTGGAGTTCCAGCTGTAATCGTTCAGGATTCGTCTCTACCAGGATTAATCCGTCTCCTGTTGAATAACAGCTCAAGCTCAGTAAGAATTTGAGCAAAGCGCCTGTGAAGATAATTTCCAAAGTCTCGTCAGATATTCTAAACTTGCAATTAAGCCCAGACTTTGACTAGGCCATTCTAACAGAAGAATGAGATTTAGCTCTTAGCGTTTTGCGTGGATTCAGGGTGAGATTGAAGCTCGATTCCTCTGCAGCCTCTAACAGTTTTAATTTTCTCTTGTATGTTGCTCCATCCACCTCCCCATGATACAGCCTCTGCTATTTTCCACTGTGGGGATGATCTGCAGGGTGCTTCGTGGTGCAGTTTGGCCTGTTTTCCTGTCGGCCATCTGATCATCTTTCACGTGTTTGCTGTTTCCCTTACGTGATTAATAGCAAATAGAAAGTATTTTTGGATTCACGTGACTTCTGGAGGATATCGGTGTCACTGAATGTTGTTTAATTGTAACAGAAGAAAGGAGTGAATTCAAATGCAAGCTAAATTTCGCTGATTTATCTTTTTTTAAAATATATTCTGAAACCATGTATCATTTTATTTCCACTAAACAGATGTGACCTGAAATGAGGGGTTGTGACGTGATAAAAAGGAGAAGTTACTACATACTTCATAAAAACCTGCAGATATGCCGAAAGGATTTCAAGTCATTTCTTTCCTCCTCTGTCTCAGGGCTACAGGACAGGTTACGCCTACAGACACCCCATCATTCGGGAGAAGCCGAGGCACAAAAGCGAAGTGGAGATCCCCGCCACTGTCACTGCGTTTACGTTTGAGGAGGACGGGGACGCCACCCGGCTGCCCTTCAAGTTCCTGCAGCAGCGGCAGCAGAGGGAGAAGACGCGCTGGCTGAACTCCCCCAACAGCTACACCAAGGTCAGCGTGGAGGCCGGGGAGGAGCGCTGCAGCCGGACCACCACGGTGAGCACAATGATGAAGGCTCTTCCTTCTTAAACATAGAGCTCCATCTAGTGGATAAACAGTAAACAATCAACCCGACTCTGAGCAAAGAGATTTATTCCTAATCCTGAATTTGAACCCTTCACAGTGGATGAGAGCAGATGAAACTGGAACTCCAATCCGCATTGAAGACCCGAATCAGTTCGTCCCTCTGAACACAGACCCCACGGAGGTGCAGCAGAAGAGGAACAAAGTGAGTTCAGCTTCTTTCTGTTGGTTTCTCCTCACGATTGTTGCTTTAGATCAATAGCAATTTAAAAGCTTCAGTTTCTTGAAATAATCTGCACTGAATGTTTTGCATTTTTTAATTAATTACCAGATTTGTTTTAAGGAGTTTTATGAAGTGATAAAAATATCCAATAAGGTTAGAGCAATCAGAGAAGGAGGTTTAAATGTCCCTTCTAGAGAGATGGTTCTAACATCCTTGATAAAGGAAGGAAGGAAGGAAGGAAGGAAGGAAGGAAGGAAGGAAGGAAGGAAGGAAGGAAGGAAGGAAGGAAGGAAGGAAATACAGCAAAACAATAGGACACATGGAAAGACAAAAGATTTATACAGTAGACTGGGGATAATGTCTGGAAATCATGAAATTATTCTCTACTGATATTCAGTTTTTTATGGTTTTATTATTGCAGAACGTTTCTGAATTTAAGGAACCATGATCAAATTACACATTAAATGAAGACACAGAAAACTTAATCTGACGTCCTTTACACAAACACTCTGATTTCTCATAATCAGAAAATTATCCATAATTTTACGTTAATAAAAATATGTGATTAACATTTTTTTAAGATTTTTTTTCCAAATACAATAATATTTTTACTCTCCTCAAACCCTGCTTACATAATGTTGGTGTTTCATTTGTTTTTCCTGTTCCAGATCAGAGAGCAGAACCGGTTAGATGTGATGACATCAGGCCCGCGGTCTCAGCACCTTGCCGGGATTCCTGTCGATCAACCGCGCCGGGTGAGAATGAGCTCTAATGTTTTAAATTGTTCTGTAGCTCAGAGCTAAGAGACAATGTAAGAAGAACAAGTGTGACTTATTTCTGCTTAGGATTAGTGTTAAATATAAAATGTGAATTAAAATAGCAACATTTTAGGATTTCTGAGGATTTGAATTATTTTGCAGATGTTCTGGTCTAATTTGTAATGTGAGATTTAGTTAATTTATTTGTTTAAATTAAGTTTAGTTTAACTTTCTTACAATTTGCAACAATATATTAAGAATACAGCATGAACATTAGAAGAAGGTTAACAATATGCCTCCATAATGCATCCAATAATCAGGTTAATATGATCAAATTGATCAATGAAGACGTACTTGTACTCCTCATCTCCCGCTTCATCCGGTACTGGGTCGTGGGGGCAGCAGTCTCAGCAGAGACTCCCACAGTTCCCTCTCCGCAGACACCTCCTCCAGCTCTGCTGGGGGAAGCCCAAGACGCTCCCAGACCAGCCGAGGGACATAGTCCCTGTAGTGTGTCCTGGGTCGTTCCCTGTGCCTCCTCCTGGTGGGACATTCGTGGAAAAGCTCCAGAGGGATGAGTCCAGGGGGCATCCGAATAAGATGTCCGAACCACCTCAGTTGACTCTCTCGATGTGAAGGAGAAGCAGCAGTGATTCAGCCTTGAATGACGGAGCGCCACACCCTATCTCTAAGGGAGAACCCAGCCACCCTGCGGAGAAAGCTCATTTCGACCGCTTGTATCCGGCTTCTTTGGGTCACGATCCAAATTTCATGACCATAGGTGAGGGTAGCAACGTAGAGCGACCGGTGAATTGAGAGCTTTGCCTTTTCACTCAGCTCTCTCTTCAACATGACAGACTGGTGCAGTGTCTGCACTGATCCGATGTTGAAGACGCGTGTCAGCCACGATAGCCCGACAACATCCAGAACTCTGAGGTACTCACGGATCTCATCCACCCCCAAGCCCTGCCACTGTGTAGTTTTTTGACCACCTTGGTGACTTCAGCCTGGGTGATGAATGAATCAAGGCCCGAACACCCAGTCTCTTCTTCACCACAGAAGGCGTGTCAGCCGGGTTGGGTAGATCCTCAGAGTATTCCTTCCACCGTCCAACAATATCTTCTTTCAAGGTCAGCAGCTCCCCAGTCTCACTGAAAACAGTGTTAGCGAAGCACTGCTTCCCCTCCGGTGTTACCGGGCGGTTTTCCAGAATCCCTTTGAGACCGACAGATAGTCTTTCTCGTTGGCCCCTCCAAACTCCTCCCAGGCCCGAGTTTTTGCCTCAGCAACCACCTAGGCAGCAGAACGCTTGGTCTTGTGCTACCTGCTTTCAGCTTCAGAAGTCCCCCCAGCTAACCAGGCTCGATAAGACTCCTTCTCCAGCTTGACGGCATCCCTTACTGCAGGTGTCCACCACCGGGTCTGGGATTGCCGCCATGATAGGGAACGCAGACCTTACAGCCACAGATACGGGCGGCTGCATTGACAATTCAGAGAACATGGCCCACTCAGGCTCCAGGTCTCCAGCCTCCCCCAGAATCTTGGAGAAGCTCTTCCGGAGGTGGAAGTTGAACACATCCCTGCCTGAGGGCTCAACCAGACAACCAGCAGACCCTCACTACTTGCTTAGGCCTGCCAAGTCTGTTCGGCCTCTTCTTTGTCCAGCCAATCTAGCTCACCACCAGGTGGTGATTTGTGGACCGCTCCACCCCTTTCTTCACCCGAGTGTCCAAAACATGCGGCCGAAAGTCAAATGATACGACTACAAAGTCGATCATTGACCTCCAGATGATTTTCAGCCGCTTTTTATCTGTCCCATCATAGCCTCTGGTATCATCCGGGCACTGAAACTCCTCCACCACGTTAAGATGGTGGTTCAAGGAAGGGACCAATGAGGACGATTTAGCTGTAATACAGAAATGTTCTGCTAAAAAAGTATGTCCTAATACAGTAAAAGTACGTCTATACATGAACCTACCTCCGTATTTCCTTGCATGAATTGCTGAATTATTGCATGGTGGTTCCAGATAATTCTGATCCAGGACTGGCTTAAGCGAAGGATGGATGTACCCTTGGTCCTGGGCACATACGGGTTGTGATTCTTGAACTGCTCTCTCTAGCCCACCAAACATTTCTATAATAACACAATCTTCACAATCCTCTAAAGGCTGCAGTTGCATATTTACAAACCCATTTCTGTCTTTGTACTCAGCTTTCCTTTTTTTTCAACTTTCTTTGGCTAAAGTGCTCTGATAAGTCAGCTTCTTTAGGCTGTGGAGTTCATGAATATCTCTCTGCAGGACAGTTGTTCCATCATGGCCACAACGAACCCTTTTCTATATTCATCATCCTTTAGATGATCATTTATGTTAACATTCATGTTGATGGACACTGGTACCCAAAGCTTTACAAAACACCTTTCAGTTCAATCAGACTTCATCAAGTTGGTCTTTTATCCATCATTCCCTTTGGCCACTAGGGGGAGACAAATACTCAAGGAAAGCCAAACTAATAGCTACAGAATAAAACATGACAAACATTTTAAATAAATTGCAGCTTTAAAAAGTCTCATCCACACATTTGGGTGCTGATTCCCTTTTCTCTTCTTCCTCTTCTTCGTTGGTATTTTGCCTTGAAGGATGCGGGGCAGATAGGACTGTCGGTAACTATTCTCCAGCAGCATCCTGTTCGTTTTTGTTTGCTGTTGCTTTTATCTTATTCAGTTTTCTTTTAGAACATCGCATGTAGTCGTGCCTGGAGGCTGCCTTTTAATTTTGGTCTGTTTGCACCAGTGTTATGTTTATTTTGGAGAAGCTTCACTCATCGTCTTGACTTGTTGATCTAAAATGTTTTGTTTTTTTTAGAGCATGATAAACGTTCATGACCTGTTGGTGAACACAGATGTGAGCGCTGTAACCTGCTGTATGAGTTTAATTAAAGCATTATCCTGTATTGGATTGTTCGATTTCCTCAGATGTTTGTGGTAAACAGTCAGCGTTTCTGCTTGTGCTCCTGTGCTCACCCTTTGCTCCCCCTGTCCTCCCCTCCTCCTCAGCCATACGTGCCCACAGAGGAGGAGCAGATGGCTCCTCTTCCTCCCAACCCTTTCAGCGAGCTGTTGGAAAAGGAGGAGTCCCACAAAAACATGGAGAGAAGGCAACTTGGCCTCAGCGGTACGAAACACACACACACTATGTGAAAACAGTGCTCACACACCAAATACACACTCATGTAATAAATGCTTGATCCTCTTAATTATGCATTATTAACAAAGTTAAAAACCTCCTTTTTAAGATATTTTATACTGATTATAAAGTATAAGAGACTGGGAACTAAAGGCTGATACATATGAAGGTCTTTCTGGTCCAAATATTTTGTGGTACACAAAAACCAAAATGTCCAATCAACCCCTGCAGCACAGCACCTTCAGGTTTCCCTGAAACAAAGAAAAAGTTTGATCCCCAGAGCGTAAACCACATTAAAGGCTCTTCATTCCTGATTTAAATTTCCTGAATGTGTTTTTTTGTTTTAAAACGAAACATCCCTACTTTAGTTTACATATCTTTCCTAAAAAAGATCAAAGCTTTTTAAAGCATCTTTATCTTTCTGATCCATGTTAATGTTTCCAATGAATTCACTGCAGTGATTTGGTTCAGCCTGTTTAAAAACTAATCTTCATGCATTCATGCATCCCTGCTGAAATCTGTTCGGCCTGTTAACTGGCAGATCAGAGCAAACATCTGGAGCAGATTTCCAGTTGATCTTTAACCTAATCTGGATTAAACTGTGCTCTACAGTACCCCCTCACCCTCGATTCTCCACATGTGGACTGATTTCTTCCATCTTGAATCAGATTTTTATTCCCCATAAGCTCTGCACCGGTGGTAAACCTCAGGTTTGTAGTGATGCATACTAAGTAGTGGTCCGACTGCAGCAGACAACTTTAAAATCCAGGGGTTTGTCCTTAAAGACATTTCTACTTCCTATAACTGTGTTCTACAGGTCAATTTTAATCATATTATCTCTTTAGAAAGAAAAGCAGAAAGTCAATAGTGGGCAGACAGTGGTGGAGGGGTTCACTCTGCAGAGCTGCAGGCGTACTGGACCAGATTGAAATGTGGTTGTTTCACGTGGGAGTGTGTACGACCGAGGGCATGTGTTCATGCATGTGTACCGTATACGTCCAAATGTTCTGCCCTGCTGTGTGCATATGAAAGAGCCTGCATGACTAAGACGGCAGACTGAACCGACAGCAGGTCTTCACACCCGCCACATGAGCGCAGCCCGTTGCTATGACACTGTTACCCCCACAGCCCCATGAATCCCCGGTGACCCATCTGGATGCAAGCTGAAGTCCGTCTGGAGAGGCCTGAGACATGCTACACACATACAGAGCCACTCACATGCACTGGTTTGATTTCTGATCTTCTCCTGTACAGAGTGGCTGCTCATCATTTAGAACAGAAAAAATATGTATAAAAGAATCTATAAAGAGCCTTTTTAATTAGATAAAAAAAAAACTTTCAGTCTAAGCTGATACTTCATCTCTTCAAATTGATCATGTAACCAGTTTCCACCTTCATGTCCCACATGGAGAATATGTGATGAGACATTTGAACCGTGCAAACCAGGTTGCTGCACAACCTCTCTGTAAATGGTGCGTTAAGAGGAGCTGCAAAGGGCAGCAATAGAGATCAGCTGAAGGTGGAATCTGGATATACATCTGTTAAAGGCATTTTTTAATTTCACTACTTGAAGTTAACTGGATTGTTTTAAAGTTATAATATTTAATCCAACACTCACTAATTGCTCAGGGTCACAGGCTCATTTCTCATTATCCAGTCTCCAAAGCTGGAGTGCATGCCCCAGATGTACAGGAGACATACTGTATGTTGATCAGAACGCTGGTACAAGAAAACTTAGTTGATCTTGCCCATATTTATGGGTGAGGACCTGAATTTATCTTGCCGCTAGTCAGCAGGATGTTAAGGGAGGTTGGAAAAAAAAATTTGCAAGCTGGCGTCTTGGAGTCAGAGAGTCTGCAGAACAACCTTTAAACTATCTACATACTATCTACATGCTGGCTGTTTGTAATCTATGCCAGAATATGTAAGCCTACCTATACTTAGAGCTTCTGAAAAGTACAGAAAACTCTAAATGTGATCATGTTGTTTGATCAGAGGAGACTATTAGACAAATCCAGATGGGCCTGATTTAAAACAAAGGATGAAACACTGGAAAGGTGCATTATTGTCTGCTTTACATTAGGATCGAAGTTCATACTTAGACCTGTAGTGCTGTAAAGTTGTCACCATAGAGGGATCAGTAGCTGCCTCTGTGGTCAGTGAGTTGCTCCTCAGATAAAAGGAGGATGAAGGAAACAGAGTGTGGTGATCAGCAGACGAGGATTTCTTTTTTAAAGTTTTGTGGGAAACCAGCTGTGCATGGCCTGATCCTAACATGTGTCTGTCTGCGTCTGCGTGTTGTGACTAATCTCTTCCTCTCCTCCATCTCAAATCCCTCCAACCTCCCGTCCCACTCATCCCCTCTGTCCTCCCTTTACTTTAACCCACCCACCCCCACTGCACTCAAACACCCTCCTGCAACCCCCCCTCCCGACCAACCTCCCTGCAGATGGCGAGCACGAGCTAACCTCCGACGACGGCTCCACTCTCTCTCAGTCTCTGTCTGTCACGCAGTCCCCGCAAATCACTCCGGCTAAAGAAGGTATAGCTCACACAGAGAGAGGCTGATGCAGCGCTGTTTGCATCTTTAATCCAATTTTTGTACATATTTTGGCATGAAAGTTAAATTTCAACTTACATTTTTTGACATGCAGGTTTTTTTTTTTTTTTACATGTTTATGTTCTGACTTGATTCTGAACTAATGATTCCAACGCAAGAAACCAAAGCTTTACTGATAAAGTTGTTTGAGTTTTCCTCCATATGTTGACCTAAAAATACAAAAAAAATGCAGTGGTGGGTGCTACATGATGGAAAGCAGCTCAGTCCTATCCTTATATATAGAAGATTAATATTCAGGTTTGTTGTAAATACCCAAAAATTGTAGTTTAGTTGGAGTAGCACTACTTTATCATATTTTTACTCAAGTAAAAGAAAAATGTAGCCTTAAAAGTGACTCAAGTAAGAGTAAAATAGTATTTGGTAAAAAAGAAACTGAATTAATGATCTACTTACTACCCCATGATCATAATGACTGGTTAAATATTTTACAAAATGATGTAAAATGGAGCCAAATATTCAGTGATTTGCAAATTCTGGTGTTTCAAAGAATAAGATAAAATATAAACATATAACATAAAGTAATTATGCACTGAAAGTAACAATAATTTAAAAAAGATAATAATTGAAAATGAAAAATATTCAAAATACATAAAATTACAGGTATAAAATTTGCTAAATCAACAGTTACAGAATGTAGAGTAGGTTAAATTACTGCGTACTTATTGCTGTATCATCACAAGCTCTAAATGACAAGGCAGACTGAGCAGATGGAAAACAACTTATATCCAATGAGCCTTGAGTTTCTCTCAGTGGTGCATCTGTGTTTAGAACAAGATTGTTTTAATTAAGTAAAGTTACTCACATTGGATGGAGTACCCAGAAATCTTACTTGAGTAAAAGTAAAAAGTACAGCGCTATAAAACTATTTCTAAAAGTACAGTTCTTTTCAAAAAGTTACTCAAGTAAATGTTACTGAGTAAATGTAACTAGTTACTAGCCGCCTCAGGTTGTTTAAAATAAGAAAACTGGAAATCCTGACTGAATCTGATTCATTTTTCACACCAATAAATTAAATGAATGTTATGTGTTTAAATACTTGAACGTTTTTTGTTAAGAAAAAAAAAACAAGACTGCAAAACAAGTAGAATACATAATTAAACTGTATTACAGATTCCTTTAATAAAAACATAAATTTGTTCAAACCAACCCAGCTGTTAGAGTAGATAAACAAACAAAAAGAAATAACTAACCCAGCATTTTAGGGAAACAAACAACAACATGGTAGTGGTAGTGTGATGCTTTCCTGCCTCAGTACTTGGATCAATTGACATAATTGATTGGTCCTGATCTCCAGTAGAACATCATGAAAGAGAACCTTTCGTTTCTAATCCAAACATCAAGCAGCATTAAAGTCGTCCAAATAACAGCAACCAGTCGGTCTGCCGGGTCTAGTCCAAGTCCAGATGCAAATCCAGCTGAGATGCTTTGATGTGTCCCTAAGCAGGCAGTTCATGCTCTGCATATTCAGGTTAAATGTATAGCCTTCTGCAATGCTTGATGACTTTAGCTGTTTTCCTTTATTCCCACGTCGACCCAAGTGTGCAGCTAAAAGCATAATTAGAAAACTACATCTGTTGTCAGCTGAGCTTAAACTGTGTCTGATATTAAATTATGATTGATCTGAAACATTAAGGTGTCACAAAAAAAGTAAGAAACATGAATAAATCTGTACAGCAGCTACAGCTATTACTTTGTGCTACATTTTAGTGAAAATGAACATGCATTAAATTATTTACTATAAAAAAAGAACCCTCCATGCAAGCAACTAAATAATTTAGCTAAAATACACATGTAGTCTGTTTGGTTTATCTTAGAACCAAAATGAAGTCAAAAAGAGACCAAGGAGAAGCTTTTCATTCACTAAATAAAATGTATACGTTTTATATCGTGATTAAACACATGTTGGGGAAAAGAGGCTTCAGGTTTACCACCATGATCTTTGTTGACTCACAGTATTTTCTCCTTTAACCCGTCGCTTCTTACATCTGACACTTGAAACTGGTTAATGCACCTGAAAGAGACACAGAGATCACACCAGGCCCATTAGTAGCGGTAAATAATAGCACCCTGGGATTGAGTTCCTGTCAACTTCCTTCCAGCGCAAACACGCAAAACCACACAATGGCAATTACCCCTATGACAGCCTCCTAACTCAGGGGACCCGTATATTCTGACGCCATCGTTACAGGGTCAGCTGGTTCTTGTACTGAAGCCAGGTCACAGCTCTTTTAAATCATTTTAAGGTGTAAATAAACAGGGGAGTCAGCGGTGCTTCATGGTGTAACATTATATCAGCGCCCTAGATCCTCTGACCTGCAAAGAAAAGGACACAACGCTGAATTAGACTCGTTACGTGACCTGTTATTAGAGTGGGTTTCATCACTTTTATTCAAATGAAAGGGAGGATAGACTCTCTAGGCTATTGGGTCGCTGTTTTAAAAAAAAAAATATTATTCATTATTTTAATGATGGGATATTAAAAAATTTGTGGAGCATGATAAGCAGGCGTTCAGCGCGGTTTGATGAGAATTAGTGTCTCTGGGTGAAACCTGCTGAAATATCATCTTGAACAAAAACAGTTTGTAATCATGTGCAAATTGCAGATTCCATCCAGAAACATTAACAAACAGCATAAATATTTACAGAACTAGTGCTCTGTCCTGCTCTTCTGTTTCTATTATAATCACTGAGTAATCAGAGCTGCTCTGTCCTCGTTCACACTTAACCCTGAGCTAACACATAGGTCACTGAAATGATGCCAGCAGAGCATTATGCAGCAGAGTTAAAACACAGCTCAACTGAGGTTTTAGAAAATCTGTTTTTTTATAATAAATTTGTTGCACATATGCATATATATGCCAGTACGAAGCATTAACCACTTTAGTTAAAAGAAACATTGCTCTCAGCTTTTAGCCATGACAGAAGTATTTTATTTACAGGTGCAGGTCATTTCTTACTGATGCGGTGTTTAAATATTCTGATAACCAACTGCTGATATAATGATCATGTTTATTTTGGGGCAAACTAAACCCACTTAAACCAGTATTTTTTTTAAAGATAATCTGGCTTTCTAAACATTTGCTGAAGAATAGTTTAGGTTACAGCAGTGGTGGATAATCCACAGCGAATTCTAGACCAAATTATTATTATTATTTTATTTTTAATAACACAATATTAAAAGAAAAAAATATTTGATTGTTTGAGATATTAAAAGAGCCACTTGCAGCCATGGACGGCAAATATATCACGCATAAAAGAGAACTTAATTTTCAAATCATTATAGATATAAAAGTGAAAATAATAAAAAATTGATATGGTTTCAGATATGGTTTCTATGGATACCGATATCATAATTTGACATTTATTTAATGTTATGTTTTCAATAAAGGGGTACAGAACATGGGTTTGTTTAGAAGCACTAAATGAAAGTAAATGGGGATGAGCTAGAGATCAGTGGGTGCTACAAGATGGAAAACAGGTCATCTGACCTCAAAAAACGGAGTTCACAATGTCTACATATTTTCCCTCCAGAGAACCACACGGGCCTGATGAACGGCAAGGAAAACCACGACGAGGAGCTGTCCAAGCGGGTCAGTCAGCTGACCACCAGCTTGGAGAGCGTGGAGATCACTGTGCGCTCCGGCGAGAAGATCGAGGAGGCGCTGTCCCCCGAAAGCTCCCCCTCCAAGTCGCCCAACACCAAGAAGAAGAAGAAGTTCCGTACGCCGTCCTTCCTGAAGAAAAACAAAAAGAAAGAGAAGATGGAGGCCTGAGAGAGGGGAGCGGACAGCGGACGGGGTCAGGAAGAGCGTCCGCGTAAGGAGGGACCCAGCCCTCCTCCTTTCTGTCTTTTTTTTGTCTGTCGTTTTATGTTGTTTTTTTGTTTGTTTTTAATTATATTTGATTTTTTTTAACAAAAGGTTTTATGTACAAAAGGCAGAAGAAAGATTTAACAAAAACTGGGATAAAAACAAAAATGTTTCATTTTTGCAGAGAAAGAATGTTTCTGGGTTGGTTGGGCCCCCCCGATCAAAGCTGCAGCAGATGTGAGTGACAGGAAACGGGCAGGTGTCGGAGTGTCCACATACCTGGTTACTCATGCAGTGCTCTAACAGGGCTCCTTGGAAATGTCACTTTTTAGATCCTGATTAACTGGGTCCTCTTCTTGTTTTGAACCTAAACTGGAAGCCTCTTCTGTTTCCCTTCACGTATGCTTTTTTTGTATTACTCTCTGTTAATATTTCCTTCTATTTCTGCACAAAAAAAGCAGAGACGCCACATAAGATTTTACATCACACTGGAAAACCAGGAATAAAAGCAGCAGGAGGCTTTGAGCTGATGTGTTTATCGTGGCTCTGGATGATGGTTTTCTCCTCCAAAGATTGTTGTTGAACCACCAATACGGTTAAAGGTTGTTAGAGTAGATAGTGCGGATGAAGGCTGGCTGTTTCTAACTACATTATCTCATATTTATCTAGCGTTTTTATAGGATGCCCTCTTCATCTCCTTTGCTGTTGTTTTTATTTGCCAAAATGAATGGGAGAAAATCTAATTTTAGTGAAGCATCTCTGTTTCTCATGAAATGTGATTGTTCAAACTGAATGCAGTTTTATATCTGTCTGCCTCGTCTCGCTCTAGGCATGGGCCAGTTACAGGATAAAGGTTATAAAGGTGCATCTTGATAAGATAGAATATTATTAAAACTTCATTTGTCACAGTAACATTTTTAGGAAGTAAAAAACATCAAATAAACTACTTTCCTACACACTGATATTTTCAAATCATTATGCTGATTAAGATGATTTCAGCTTCTAACTAATTAAATCATTACAATATTGCATCAAACCAATAAAAACATTTTTATACAGAAATTTGGTTTCAGTAAGAATGTCTGCCTAAAAGCTATTTTTAAATGTACTTTCAATCTAACAAAGGGTCTCATAACACATATTTCTTATTATAATAAATAAATAAAATCTGACTTTATTCAAATCTACTTGCTAGACTTCTGGTTGCTTCAGACGATATTATGCTAAAACATTTTTTTTTTACCAATTTATATTTAAAATCTCTGTTAGAAAAACAGGCCAAAAGGTTCCAGAAATGATTTCATAAAACCTGATGGAAAACTGAAGACACACATCTGATCAGGAGAAAAGAAACGAAGCTCAGCTTTTAATTATCATACAAACCGTTGATTGAGATTATACCTAAAGTAGTGCCACCTCGTTTTCAAACTACTAAAAACGTATCCGGTGTCTATTCTTTATGTTTGCTTTGGTTTAGCTATAAAAGACAGTAATTCGGCTTTTACATGTGTTATATCTCTAAGGCCCTGCACCAACAACAGTCTGTTGAAAACAAGATCATTTATATGTTTCTGTTGACGTTTTAATAATTATCAGAGTGTGCTTGACACTGTGTACTTGCCCTGCCAGGCCACTAGTGGGCAGTATATTCTTTAAAACTCAACATCATGATCATGCAACACTTCCTCTTAAAACAGTCCAACACTATTGATGCATCCGAATACATAGAATCGGTAAGGACTCTTTAGCCAAAGCAGAAGTATATCAGTGGTTACCATTAGAAGTGCTTATAAGGAATCCCACAATCCTTTGCATGACAGGACGTGTAGGGCTAGGCAACCTCACAGGATGCAACAAAAGCACATTATTTCCTCTCATGTTCTCTGTGTGAAACATGCCAATTTACACAGCTTCATATGGTTTTGGGTTGTTTGTTCACAACTTTCACAAAGTCTGTGTAATTTTGATAGTTTACTTTTTTAGAAACCTGTAGTCACTATTTAGTCCCTATTGGATAAGTATCATCCATGTGGGTTTCCATCATATAATGATAGCGAAGGGCAAAACAATCAGGAACTCCTTTCTTACCCTGGAAAGTGTTCTTACTGCTGACTTCATGAAAGGTGAAGGAACAGGAGCTATGATTTGCTGTATTCAGGTGGAGCCTAAGTCTTACTTATGCAGGCAAATACAGGGTTTCCTGTAAATAAAACAATGGATACTTGAGGTTTTCAAAATCTTACTCTCAAAATGTAAAAATACGATAAAAATGTTGAGCTTTCACCCCTGTAATCAGGGCTTAATCATGTCAAATAATGGTTTCTAATTAGTGTAAGACGGCGGCATTTTCATCATGCAGGAAAAAAAAAAATGCTGTCCCAATATACTGTCCCATGCCAAGTGCAGAGATTCATTTCCAAGCCTTTTCTGTAATATCAAGAACTGGAAATCCTCGCTAGCATTGTAATACTGCGGAGCACACAGTTACTATTTAGCATGATCGTGTTAAAACTGGATATGCTGGCTGTAGTTCTGTAACTTTGTGCTTTCATTTTGTTGCTACGCAGCACTTTTCTTGCAACATATGACATGTTTGTGTTGCAGGTTTGTTAACAGGCGAAGGAGATTATGAAGTAATTAGTAGAAGTCGTGTAAGTGGCAAGCAAGGCAGGGTGATCAAGGAAGGTCAGGGCCAAGAAAGTGAACGGAAAGAAAACGGAGGAATTATCTCATGTGAGCTGCAGATATTGGTCCTGTTTCATGTTGCTGAGTTTTTTGTTTAGTTTTCTCACAAGCAGCTGAACTCAAGGCCCCAACTAAATTACTCTATGTGTTGATTTTGTTATTTGTTGTTTTTAAATACCTTTTAAGCTGCACATATTCTGTTAGATTCCAATCAGAAAAATTGTAATAGCTGTTCACCACCAGCAGGTGGCTACGCTGTCGATAAATACATGAAAATACCGAAGGAGACTAAAGCTGAATGTTAAAGATTTGGTCCCTAATAAAATCACTTACTAACTTTTCATCTGAGCCATCAAACTTCCTCTGCTTACATCTGAGGTTTAATCAAATCCGATACGGTGAGGCGTGAAAAAATCCAACAACTTCATCGTGAGTGGGTGTCGTCAAAGAAAGACTCTATTTAACCACCTTTACCAATCACCTAATATCCACCAGATAGGTGTAAGTACTCAGTTATTAGCCCCTCTATTAAATTTTGTTTGCTTCAAATATTATTTTTAGAATTTTAAACAGAACTAGTAATTCCATACAGTTTATTTAAGCATCCAAGGTGTATTTCGAATGCCTACATTATTTTAACACCAGCAGCAAATTTCGTTTTGAGTTGTCTTGTTTCAACAATGTTCTGTTTCAAAACCCATTTTTTTTCTCCTGACTTCTTTAGAATATCTTTTTAACCTTTACATATGTGTGTTTGGTCATGATTTTCTTCACCTTGACAGAATTTGTCAGGTTTAAACAGACTGAGGCATTACCACACCATAATCCTCCCACCACCGTGTGGTGCTGTAGCGGTAAAGAGCTTTCTGTTCATCCTCGAAGTATAATCTATGGCTAAAGAGCTGTAGCTTAATGTGGTCAAGGAAAAAACTTCTTTCGTTTGACTTGGCTCAGTCGGTGTGGCTTCAATAATATTTTCCGTTTTTATTTTTTTTAAGACACCTCTTGCTGGTTTATTTTCCAGAGTCGTTTATCTCTTGAGCTTCCTACCTCTTACAGGTGTTTTTTGTGCTCTGTTCTCTGAAATCAACTGTTCTCTGAAATCACCTGTTCTGTCCAATCCTTGTTAATTGAAAAGGCTGTTTTGTTTGCTTTAGAAATCCCTCCTCTTAAGTCTAAATTGACTTAAAGCTTTTCCTGAAGCGGCAGCTTCAACCTTTATTTAAGTCTGGAACATACAGAAATGGGGAGAAAATCTGAAGTGTTAACTTTGAGCTGTACGAAGCACCTAATGCGAGTTCTTGAGGCAGCAATTAATATTTAGCCTGCTAAATTTTGGGGATTTTTAAAAAATAGATCTATTTGGTGGAATAATAAAAACGTTTATTTAAAAGCTTAGAAAAAAGGCAATTTTTTAAACATATTTCCCAGGGGGCTAATAATTCTGATATACACCAGAAATGTTTCTTATTTAAATCTCCACCTTGAAAAGCATTAGTACATACAGTAAATCTCTGGGTTAGAAACAGGACTGGAGTTTTCTTTGACTGTGCTTTTTATACAGCCATAACGTCTTTATTCCAACTCTCCGGCTTCCAGAGACTCTCAATCCATAGCAGATACACTCGCTCCTGTGCCTGATTCATCCTAATTTCCTTTAAGAACTGGAACATCACAAGATTGATGCTGTTATTCGGATTTGATGCCACTCGAAACCCAGTTATGTCTTTCTCAAAGCCCGCCCTCAAAAGCACGATCACGCTGCAACAGTCTGATGACCCATAGCTGAACTCTGCTCAGCCCAAAATGCTGATGGCTTGCCGCATATCACCCCACCCCCAACCCCCTGCAGTTTAAATAGATGTACCAATATCCCAGCAAGCAATGTGACGTACTGGATTTGGAGGGAGGGCAGGGGGATGCCCAAGAGCATCTTAGGCTATGTTACACGGCAGCTTTCCGGCTCTGGGGGAGGAAGGAAGGAGGTGTTGTGGGTGTGTCACATAGTTGGAAGGTAGAGAAAGGAAGAGGGTGTGAGTTTGGAGTTTCTGTGCGTAGCTGGAGAGAGGATTGGACAAGCTGACACTAATGCACCATGTTTTTATCACTCAGATTGTCTTTTTTTTTCTCCTATCATAACATCTCTCCTTTTAAAAATGTATTTTTTTTCCATCCACCATTTATTCCACAGTACACTATCTTTTTCTTTTTGGTTTACAGAAAGATGAGGCCTCCTTTTAATTATTTTATGAACTGATATTGCTTTCAGATGAACTGAATGTGCATTTCATCCTTTTTTTGTTTCCTCCTCATGTGTTTTTTTAACGTTTGCACCTTGCTTTACTAATGCCTCTCTATCCATTACAGTTTTTTTCTGTCAAAAAAAAGAGAATGCATTTTGCTTTGGCATGTCTGATTGAGCCAAGCTACTCTGTGACCTGTGAAAATCCTATATAAATGGTTATCTAATGGAGATGCTTTTAGATGTGTTGCTAATCTGTGTACATTCACAAATAAAAACCGTATTTTAAGAAAAGGAAGTTCTTTTTTCATGTTTTGTGCATCAAATCCATTTCATTCTAGTTAAGTTTTGCATTACTCATTCTCTTGTTTAATTTGCCATCTTAACTTTAGGGCAGTGTAAAGGTTTAACAGCGGCTCTTATATGTGTTGAATAAGCATTTAATCTGGAGCCTTTTAGCATAAAACTGTATCTGTATGATTTTGGTTTGAGTTTAAAGATTAGAGGGGGAAAAGAACAGAAATAGAAGGGAAGCACTTGAAATCAGAAAAGATATTAAACTTAAAAGATTTTATATGTCTCAAATTTAAAGTGTTGTTTCTTGTTCCTTTTTTAGCTTGAATTTCTTGTATTTCGTTGCTGTTTGAAGGGTCTCTTGACTCTGTTACCTACTGACACTCAAGGGCTCAGGTGTGGCTATAGGTCATGAAGTATCTTTCAAATAAAGATACTCACATAGGACAGAAAACAGGTACAACAAGGAACTGTGTTGTGGTATTTCTTTACAAGCTGTAGCACAGTCAGCTCCTACTGGAAGATAGAAAAGCTCAATTTAAAACTTCCTTAGTTTCATACTTTATAACTTTCGATTTTTTTGTCCCATTTGCTGATTTTGTATTTATGTGGCTACTACTGATATATTTACAATCTGTTGTACCCCTGAAAAAGTTTAGATATCATTAGAACTACTAATTTGATTAAGTGTATGTGGTTCTAAGTTATATTACACAACACAAATTAACCCAATATTCTATATATAACATTTTAGAAAACATATTGGCCACATCTATTCAGGTCACTTCACTCTGACATCCCTCAAAGAAACTCAGAGCATCAAATATCCATCAGAGGTCATGGAGGGTCCCCTCAAATGAAATCAAATATCAGTATAAATGGAGTTGTTCTGTGAATGCCTGAGAGGTTTGCCTTTAATGGACAAACAGCATCGTGAAGGACGTAGAAAGGAAAACCTACAAAGTAATCATGGTCCCCATAAACAGACAGGAGAGTAGATCAGCTATATATATATACAGGTGCTGGTCATAAAATTAGAATACCATGAAAAAGTAGATTTATTTCAGTAATTCCATTCAAA
>JAUZNJ010112532.1:0-16660 GCA_034780135.1 Jordanella pulchra | reverse complement strand
GGTAACCTCAGGATATTATAGAACATTCCTATCTATTAGGTTGGCTTACCTTTAATTGTCCTCCTATGAGTCATGAAGGAGAAAAGCATTAAATGTGAGTTGTAGGACTGCACCATTTCCTCAACAGACAATAGATCTTTTTATTCCAATACAAAAAAATAACCCATCACTAAACAGTTTTTCTCCATATGATCACCAAAAACAGTTTGTAGTAATTGAAGGCGCAAAAACACAGTAACAAAATCAGCCTTTTACATCCCTAGGATTAAATGACTAATTTCTCAGCAGGACTTTGCAAAAATAATTAATGCATTTATATTCAGTAGAATTAACCACTGCAAAGTGTTCTTAACAAGTTTGCCCTAAAAAAATCAATCAGAGAGATGCAGCTGGTCCAGAATATTGCTGCCTGCCTCCTCACTAAAACAAAGGAATCAGAGCATGTCACTCCAGTGCATAAATTGTTACCATGGCTCTCAGAAAATAGATTTAGAAATACTCCTTTTAATCTATAAATCAGCTTAGCTCCATTAAACATTACAGTCTTGCTATCAGTGGATCAACTTTGCAGATCTTTCCAGTCTTCTGGCTCTAATCTACACTGTACACCCAGAACCAAAGATGAAGAAGCAGCTTTTAGTTCTTCTGCTCCACCAAACTTGAATAAACTCCCAGAAAATAGTAAAAGCGCTGAAACGCTCAGTTGCATTAAATCTCGATTTAAAAATGAATTTGTTAATAATGGCCTTTGACTGTGCTATCTAAACATTATAAGCTAAGTGTCAGGTCTATCTTTCGTTCCATTGTCTTTATCGTTTTTTATGCATAATTTCTTATTTTATGGTTACCTTTTACTCTCTCTATTTATGTTGCCTCCGTGCCTCTGCAGCTCAATCGTTCTCATTTACAGCATTTGAATTGTCTGACTGAATAAACTTCCCAATTCTCGTCTTGTCTAGTCAGAACTAATATTTTAAAGAATCATAAAATGGTCAAAGTTAAAAATGTACAGCTGAAAAAAAGAAATTAAGAAAGTCATGTTATCTAAAATATTTTTCATATTACATACACACAATAAGACTTTTAAAATATATCAATCAGAGATGCAATAATCAGGTTAATGCTGTACAATTAATTTTGTTTTGTTTTCTCTAACGTCCGACCATTGACCATTTGTTTATATTCTAAAGCACAATGTTAAATGACCTGAACTTGTGTAGCGCTTCATCAAGTCCGAGGACCCTATAGCGATTTGCTGTATATTCAATTCAATTAAATTCAAAAATACTTTATTTAACCCAAAGGGAGAATAATAACCCAAAGGGAAATCAATTAATATTCAGTCATTTACATGATGACACTGATGGTGTTAAGCTATGTTGTAGCCACAGCTGCCCTGGGGCAGACTGACAGAGGCAAGGCTGTCAAACACTGACATCACCAGTTGTCTGACTCAAAGTGTCTTGACCAAGGACACCATGGCTAAGATAGACACAACCAGAGCCCCTTTAACATAAACTTTCATATTTTCCTTAAAATATGTAATAGTTCTAAAAACCCAATAATGAAATTGAAGAATATCCAAATTTATGCATCAAAATTCAGATATTTAAAACCCCAAGTGTGTCAAAAAGATTCTATTTAATGCTATGCTTTTGGTTTTGATGGATTTAATAAGAAAAAAATTCTAATTTGGACCCTTGTTTGATTGTTTGGAGCAGCACTAGAAAAAATATTTTGGTTGATTTTAGATTTCTTTGGTGAATTGGGAAACTGATTATTCTTCTCAAAGTGCCTGACATTTATAGATGGAGGATAAAGAAATATTGTAAACTGATTTAGAAAGCTCAAATTCAATTCTGATAGGAACATGCATTTATTGAATGCCTAACATATTTAGTGAAGGGAAAGAAAACCATTTGAACAATTTGCAGAGGTAGTTTGATTTCCATTATATTTTCTCGGTTTAACTCCCTTTTTATTCCATTTTATTTGTTGAGCTGCTGAGGGAATGGGGAACTCCAGCCAGTGAAGGGAGATCAGATTTCATGATACAATCAAACCCCCCACCCCCACCATTCATCCATCTTCTTTGCCAATGCCCTTCAGTAACATCTCTTCTTCTGTTGGATCTCTTTTATGCCACTTAATATCACTTTTGTATTCCCCTGATCATTTCTCCCTCCCTTCCCACCTCGATCGCTCTGCACTGCTCAGCCTTGAGCATGCTAAACATAATAAAGGCCTATTTTTAAGGCCATTTTCTGAACACTGAAGGGCTTTTTTTATGCTAAAGCAACATCAAGAACCAGCTGCAACTCAAGCCCTTCTGCTTTGTAAGCTCACGTTGCTCATATCTGGATTATTTTTTTTTTTCATTTCAATATGAATATGTAATAGATCTTGCCTTCTCCAAGGATGTACAGATGTTTAGAAAGTTTCAAGATATTATATTGTGTTGTTTTAGAATTTGCCAAGAGACTTTAAAGATCTCCACCCATACTGCTTAAATGACTTACGAGGGAGATGAAAATGTCCTACAGACAACAGAAAAAACTTACAACAACTTAAGGACTTTGAACATTATGATTATCTTATCCGTCTGCAATACACAGGGCAAAGAATTGGGACTATTAACATCCTGAGTATTTGTCATCATGAAGACCCCGACACTCTCAGTAAGCTTTAGTATCTCATCCATCATTTACTGTATCAGATGCTGTCATCAAGTGCAAAGTTCATGTAGCTGACTGTAAATTAGCATGCATAGCAATAAATAGGTATAAATAACCTTTTCATTTATTAGTCTATTGTAGGTTTTTTTTTAACAGGGATCCGATAATGTGGCTATGTTACGTGTAAAAGAAGTAACAACTGTACATCATGGAGATATAGTCATACTGGTGAAACTCAGTTTTTAGGGAGATTTTTGATTAGATTTTTAAAGTTTATATGTCATTGAAATATTAAACAGGTGCAGGTGGCGCAGTGGTTAGTGCGCACGACCCATGTACGGAGGCTTTAGTCCTTGACGCGGGCGACCCAGGTTCGAATCCGGCTTGTGGTCCTTTCCCGCATGTCTCTCCCCCTCTCTCATACCCCCTTTCCTGTCAGCCTACTATAAGAAAAACGAGCCACTAGTGCCGAAAAAAGCTAAAAAAAAAAAAGAAATATTAAACAGCAACATTAACATTTTACATTTTTCTTACACATAGCATAACGACTGGTAGACTGAAATATAAGTTCTATAAGCTCATTTAATAATTTCCTGTAATCTCTAACTTGAGCAGAATGCCTGAGTTTGAGTTTGATGGTAAAATTGAGTGAGACAGGTTTGGAACAATTCAAAAACAGATAATTATCCTCTCATAATGTTCAATGCATCATCTGCTCACATTTAACACTTAAGATCATTACAGTTATTATTTATAAGCAGAAGAGTTTTGGTTTTAAGTTGTAACCTTGTGTTGCACCAATATTATAGATTCAAACGATTGATCTTATACTCTTGTATTTTTCTATACCAGTTCAGTGTCTGTTTGTGTCAATTACATTTATGATGCTTTACACCCACCATGGGGTTATTGTCTATTCGTCTGTGTTCGAATGTGACTCCTATACCCATTACTAGGTTCTTCAAAAGTAGATTTTTATTTTGAAGCTCACTTTTTATCAGGCTGACTGAGTTAGATAAAATTGGGTGTTCACTCCACTTCCCAGCATCACATCCTGCCCTCAGTCATCCATTATTGATACCAGAGCCCACCTGTTGCAAACTTGCCATGACACAGGGTGTCTCATTACCCATTTCACTTCCAATACCTTGACTTCTGTGTCTTTATGTCTCCACTAATCCAGCAATCCTTACAGACACTGGTGTATATGTATAGTACTTACAGGCAGTCAGATCTAGTATTGACAAAACGAGAAGGTATAAAAGCTGGCTTCCTGCAGTGCTGTTCAGCTGCACAGCATGATTACACAGTAGGTCTCTAAATACACTGCCTGTGCAAATAAAAGTTTCCACCTGGATTTAAATAAGCAAATAGAGCGAGACTCCCTTTGGAAGAGAACTGTGATGACAGATGTGTATATTTTACAAGGTCAAATATATGAACTCTTACTGATTCTCTAAGTTGAATTTAATTTGCTTACTAACTATATTCTGTGGTTGATGGGAATGTTTCAGACTCTTCCTTTTATGTAAAAGACAAAAAGCAGGATATTACTGTACAGTGGAAGAAAGAGAGAGGTGTGTGTTTGTGAAAATTGTTTTATAAAAACATATGAATTTTGGCATATGTAATTCATGACACCTTAATTTGAACAATAAATACCCCTGAATAAAATCCAAGGTAAACAAGTGTGAGATGTTGTGGAAAGATGGCAATGTATCCTCCTATTATTGTTTGCTTACACGTGAGGATATTTTTTAATTTACTTTTTGTTAAGAGCAAATACCTAAGTAGAGTAATTTGTCTTTTATTTAGCTTTTATGTTATAGGTAAACAAAAAGCAGTAGATTTTTTTAGGAGTAAAAAATTAGAGATTTAGAAAGTACCTTCATCTTCAACCTCCTCAAACAAAATTATGTGCGAATAATTGTGGTCAGAAGATACGTTGTTATTTTTCTTTAAAATAAGGTGTACTGTTCTGTGAAGCCCTTTAAGGTTCATTAAGCCATGAATAATGTGGAATCATAACGGTGGCAACGTGATGGGAGGATGGTTTCTCTCAACCAGAGCTGGGGCCTTGGAAAGAGGAAACCTCTATGTTAACAGAAACTATAGAGACAATTTGACTGAGCTCAACAATTGCTCAAACTTTAGTCCTGCAGTAAAGGTGGCTCCACAAATGATTGATTTATAAAGAAATAACTTGATTGGTTGCCACATTTTTTCCAGATTTTTGTTTGTATAACAAATTAAAACTCATTTTATAAAATCTGTGATTCAAAGGCTATGGATAGTTTTACTAACTATTTGAACTAAGGTTGCTGCATGTTAAAGGTTAAGTTTTTAAAGCTTTAAATCCTAAAACATGATACTTTAACTTCATTTATACTCTAACAAGTAGTTTAATAAAATGACAATACCCTTGTTATTATAAAAGAATATTTTTCCCTTTTCTTTATAATCTTTACAATAAAACAAGAGTGATAAAATATTTGCCAAAATAAACAAAAGTTGATGTGTGACTGATAAGGATGTTGTTAATGTAAAGGTGAGTTCATTTATCTAATATTGTTTCAACAGAAGGTCCATCCATGTAATATCTTGGTAAATGGTTAAAGGATTGCATTGGCAGAACACCCTCCCTCCTCAAAAGCCTGGAGCTCATGACCAGTCAGACGAAAACATATCTCCAGTTAAACCAGTTAAATCTACCTCTGAACATACAACCAAAATTTCTTCTTAGAGTCTGCAAGGCCAGGTAACAAAGAAGCATGCTTTAGCCATGAAATACTGTACAGCTACAAACATTTAGTGTACAATAATTCTATTTTAATGTTCTTTCACAGTTTTTTTCAGATTTCTTTTGTTGTTGTTGTTAATTAACCCTGAACAAGTTGCATACTTAAGATTAGTATCTGTTAACAATGTTTTACTCTAACATCCAGTTTCATATAAATATTCTTCAACACGCATCATTTTTTCTTCTGCATTTTCCACCAGCTAATGAGACATCAAGTTTAACTCTGTTTCATTTAGTCCCCTACATTTAAGCCTAAATGTAATTAGAAAAAAATCCACACACACACAGAAAATGTCCCAGTTTTACACTTTTCACCATTTTTGTTTCCACACACAGTGGAAGAACAGTTTCTCATTGGTTTCTGTTTCAGTAACTTGTGATGAGCAGTCACACTGACATGCTAATGTCTCCACCCTACGTTGGATGGGTTGGACAATAGCCAGAAGACAAAAAGTGTGCAGACATTCCTATGTCACTAAAGATGCTTTGAATAAACCCAACTCTATTCGCTTTAGACACCCGTTGCCTTATGCTTTCCTAAGGTTTGTAAGACACATTTTCAAATGACATACACCTCTATTTTGCCTGATCTTGAAAATTTACTTTTAAATGTTATATCTGACTAATCAGAGTGGATCCTTATGTTACTAGCTTATGTGTCTCTGTCTTCCTAATTTAGAGGTCAAACTATGATGAATTTGATGTAAGCTTGTTTTTTTTCTAAATAAACATTTAATACATACATTGAGCAATACTCTCTTATCCTCGACACCACTTTGTCTTTAGAACAGCCTTCAACAATCAAGAGGATATCAGAAACAATATCCTCAGATTTTGCTCCTGAATAACAACGTTGCATCCCTCGTTTACTGCAGTTTAAAGTTATCATACAGTTTAGTCCTCATCATCACCAAAGCTTCAGTCTCAAGTATGTGAAAGATTATGCATAAACTGGTTTGTTTATTTTAAAATTTTGCGCATTTTAGTGGTTTTTGTTACCTGCAGAACCTAAACAACACATCTGAAATAAGAAGGAAACATTCACCCCTTTTTACTGTAAAATTATTAGCTGCAATTGATTTATTTAGACTGAAATGGTAGCGATGTCTACTCAAGAAAATAATTTAATATTGGCCAGAGATTGATTGAACCAGGCAGAGATTGCCCCTGGCATCAAAAAACATGGTGGTATTTCACCTCCACAATATGTCTGCTTTGCTGTAGTGAAGTGTTTCTCCTGTAGAAGTGTGTGTTTATTGAAGAAAACATCATGCTTTATGTCTCCTGTGCACGTGGGTGTCTTTGAAAAAGCGCTGTTGCCTTCTGCGTTGGACGCACGGCTGAATCTATAAATGTCACTCCCTGTGTTTTTCAAACTATGAAAGCAGGATATTTCAGAGTGATGGCGTAACCTTGGTTACATGGTGTAAAATACTGGGTAAAAACACTGCTCTCATTCTCACTTTGTTTACCTTACAGCTGTAGTGAAGCAGAAGTTTTTATCTCCTCTGATACAGCCTTTCTCTGAATTTGTCACCAGGTTTTATTTAAGCTTTTTCTATTCGTATTTAAACCTGAGTTCAAGATTAACTTTATAGAAGTGTTGCTGTTAGCACCGATTAGTCAGCTTTGATGACAGATATCCTGTTAGTTTTCTGACAGGGGGGGATTGAGATGTTAGTGAAAATCTCAGTTCTCGACAGGCAGGAAAAATCTGCTAAATAAAAGCTGTACATGAAAGTACATCGTGACTCAAGAATAAAATTATAGCACTTCCATGAATACTGCATGTAAATTACATCCCCTTTTAGAGTGTTACTAAATCTCCACCACTTGAGAGCATTTGCTTCAACACTAAGGAAGTGATTTGTGGGAAAAACTTCACACGACTTTGGAAAAAATCCAGCATGAAGTACAGTGTGCTGTGTATTTTAGGAATAATTGCAGTGCACAAAGGGTGATTAACGATGCACAGTCCTGGGAACAGAAAACAATGGTCATTCTTTGTATTGTTCACCATCTGCCATGATGCTGCTCTTAGTTTATTTTCTGTGCATCAGTTATGGTGGTTATGCAGCTGAATTAACTCCGTTTTTAATGTGCCTTGGATAGAAACCAGTTAGATTCGGATGTTTAGGATGTAGAGGGCAATGAATTCAAACAATCTCTTGTTTGCACTTTTCTTTCCGTGGTTGATTTTTCCGATGCCTCTACTAGTAGAGAATTGTGTTGGCAAACATTTGGAAATGTAGTGTATGTATATAGGATTTTAAATAATGATAATTTTTTAATCGGATGGTAGCTTCTCCAAATCTTTAGGCAGTTTTTCTTCACCGTTTGATGAAATTGCGACTATTTCAATAACCCAAACTAATAAAACGACAAAAATGTCTCACTAAATGGAAAAATTACAATTTAAAGCATTTTAAAAAAGGCTTTTATATGTCATAAATGGAATACGTTGTCCAAAGCATTCGACATAAACTTCAGAAATGCAGAGGCTGATTCATAAATCTTAAACAGGAATGGGAACAGTTGATGCCAAGGACAGACTGGGTGGGACATAAGATTTCTGTGTTTGCAGACATGTCTTCATCTTTCCTTGTTTGAAAGAGTAAATCTATTTTCAGTTTCACATCATTTTGAGGCGGAGAACATCGTCTAGCAAAGAAATGAGGAAGAAAAAGGGCAAAATGGGTTTAAAATAAACTCATGTGATGAGTAATAAAGAGAGGGCCATAAAAGGCCTGCAGCCATCAGGGTATTTTCAGTGTAGGACACAACAAAACCGCAATTAATTTAGCTCTGAAGGCAAAGCCTGTTAAAACATATTTTACACATGTGGCATTTGGTGACTCAAAGAGAACAATCATGCATCCCTTATGGTTGTTAAGGACCCGGTGTGCAGAACACAGGTCCTTATTTAGAGGTCACATCTGTTAAAGTGCACTGATGGAACCAACAAAAGGCCTTTTTCATATTTATGTTGATTAGCTTTGAAATTTCAGAGATAAACAAACCTATGTACTGAATTTGAATGATCTGAACGAGCACAGCACAAAAAGTAACTAAGATTTACCCACTATAATCTTACATTTATTCATATATTTATATGTGTTTGTACATTAGTAATTGCACACATTAGACTGTTGTGTACATTTATTTACTTCGGTGATTGATGCATAATTAAACATTAAATGTAACAAGTTGAGCAAATAATATTGCTTCTCTGCACTCAGCGTACTCACCTATTGTATAATGTAACTATTGAAAATATCTTATTACAAAAAAATGCAAAGAGGACATGTAAATTGGCGTAAACAAAACTGAAATAAACTTGCTAAATTAGGCACCAGATTTAAAAATGTTAAAGTATAGAAGTATTCGTTTTCTTAAAAATATTCCAAAACGTTATGTAATAATGAACTTGCTGCGCATCTTACCTAACCTGCTGTTTTATATGTTAACATTTTCATTACCTGGTAATCAGACTTTTATAAATTTAAAATGTGTCTGGTGGTGCTGAGCCTCAGTTAAAATCTGTCAGTATGAAGCCCATCTTTATTTTACCAAAAAGGGCTATTCTAACAATCAGGGCCTCGTCTGCAGGCAGTTGTTAAGTTTTGCTGCTTGTGTCACTTTTTATCTATTGTGTGATAGAGACCACTAAGCAATGGTAAACAAACCGTGGCAGACAGGTAATGTTAACGCTACAGCCACACAAACTCGCATTCAGATTTTGGTGTCTAACGTTGCAACAAAACAGGAGTATGAAAAGGAGTCCAAATGACCTCTATTTGATTTTCTTCTTCTAAAAATGATTACACATGATTTTATATACCATTTCAGAGGGATTATGTATGTAAAATAACAGGTTATGACTCATTCAATGTTTAATACAGCAAACAAATGTATCAGATGTGCAAAACTAAATGAGTATATGAACATAATGGAGCTAGATATATAAATGTTATTGCTGCTTTAATAAACATGGGTTTACATTAAAGTGGAGATACACAGTGTTTAAATGTGGGGTAAGAATAACAACTGAGTTTTAAATTACCTAAAAAAATCTAAAATATCACAAAAGCCAAGTTTGGGATCATGACTCTTGTGATCCTGATTATCCAGATATTGTAGTCTTATCACATTTTTATGACATCATAAAGTACAAATTAAAAGTGCCATCATGTGTAATTTAAGCCACAGTACAATATAATTTAGAGGATTTAAGATTTATATTTGTATGACCTAATTATGTTTTCATTTAAGACTTTTCAAAATTTAAAGACCCAACAGAAACCCTGTAAAAGAAAAAAAATAACACCCACAAACTAAATTTAAAATTGCTTTTTGAAAGTATTACCCCAGTTCTGCTGACAAAAGCTGACAATATACTTCAAGGTTATCAGACATCTGACACAGTGGTGTGCTCTGCAGGCGCCTGTGTGTGTTTGTGTATTCACACATGGCCAGCCTGTCAGTCTCCAAGATATGGCTGACAGACCTGTGTGGTAGATTATTGATGGCTTCAATTAGAGGCCCGATCTCCCTCCACGCAGTACCTGTTTGTTTATTTCCCTAAAGCCACTTTTTTCTGTAGCCTATGTAGTTTTGTTATTCTGTTAATAAACATGAGATGTTGCTGAGATGTCAGCAAGTGGAGCAATATTTTGGTAATGGTAGTGTAAACGCTGATGCTATAGTTGTAGTTCTGTAAACTGACTCTACAATGATCAGAGAGATAGAAAAGTAGCAGCTGATAGATGCCCTTTGCTGTTTTCCCACGCCTCCTCTCTCCCACTGAAGCACACCTTCATCCTCCCGATTGTAATGGGTTACTTGTTCTTTAGTCTTAGTGCTCTAGAAATAGTACAGAGTGGGTCACCAGAGGCCCCCTCTTCCATCTGTTAGACATTTTATTCTCACTCAAGTGTGGCAAAAACGACGGTGCATTTGGTGTCTTTTCCTCAGTGGATAGTTGTTTCCGTCTCTGTATTTGTGTCCTTTCCTTCACCCGACCAGCTGACTCGGTGCTGCCTGAGGCTTGCTGCCAAGGGCCCACGGCTCCTTGTTAAGGGTTATTTACTTTGGGCTAGTGCAGCTTAGGAAGGTGTTAGATCATTTTGAGTGCTCTGACAGCACAGCTTCGATTTATGTGCACCTCTTGTCTTCATTTTCCAATTTCACTGCCGTAAAAGGTAATGGGAACAATCAGCTGTACACAGAAATCTTTTACTATTAGATACTGTTTTATTCATTTTCCTCAGTAAATATATTGGATGATTTTGCATACAAAAAGATATGTATGTTCAATAATCAGATTTGAGTTGACACCATGTTGATGTAGCAAGACTTTAAGCAACTATACAAGGGACATCACTGATTATATTTTTAGTTTTCTAATGGATGGGATGCTGACTGAATTTTTTTATGTGAAAAAGAAATTCCTACTGCTGCTAAAATCATTCGAGTCATTGATTGTTAGATGTCATAGTAATGATATTAGGATTTTTTAATATATGCATAAGGAGAGAGGAGAGCCAGCACCTTGATGACAGACAGTAGATAGGCCAGACTGAAATATGGCTTTAATGTTATTCTAAAACAAATACAGAATAATTGCAACATTTCAATTTTAAACTAGCCTTACCATAAGTTATTAACAGTTAGCATTGTTGACATTGCTATCCATTTGTGTATGGAAACAAAAAAGTGAAAAATGAGTGAGAGCAGGACTTTCAGCAGGTAGCAGAAAAAATCCATTCAAATTGATCTTTTTGTATTACTTACAGTCTTTATAATCTGTGTATCATGCAACCTTTTGGATCTACATTTCTTGAGCGAGGTTGAAGTACACAGGAAAAAAGCTTTGCGCAGCTTTTACGGCCTTCCTGTTATCTGCTAAAAATCTTGCTCTCTCAAAGCCTGAATAAACTACCAACATATGCCAGAAATAACTTTTTTCTCCTAAGTTGCTTTTCCTAAATCCTTACCTTGACTGATTAGATTGCAAAACCCTTTCTGTTACTGAATATGCCTACTTATAGCAGCAACATCTTATACTTTAAAGAGCTAAATTGGAATTTAGTCATAGCCATTTTGTAGCTAAAGCACCCCTAAATTGAATCAAATTACCCCTAAAATCTGAGTCCTCAGGTTTGCTACCTTTGGTAACTCTTTATGTGGTGGAAGGAGTTGGCTAACCTTACAGGTGTTCAGTACCACTGCCTTGTTTAACCTGGAATGAGAGAGGCTAGCTGACGTCATATGCATGTGTTTATAAAAGTCAAGGTGCTAATACTGACGAGCTAACTGGATGCCCAATAATAATATAGATCCTGCTGTGTGTGCGTGGTTTGTACAGACAAGCTTATGGATATCAGATAGTTTCGTTTTTTTTTAAAGAGTCAGATTGAGGTTAGAGTTGCCCAAATCAATGTTTAAATCTCTTAATAAATCTGAAACACATTGTTTCAATGATCACCCCATATTAAATGCTTTTCAGAAGCACCCATACACTTAACAGTGGACTTCAGTGAACATCTGTCTAAGCTAGACGTTTTTATTACATATTCCTATATTTCTCTAAATATATATGCTTTGCTTGTCTGGTATTTTGGAAAAAGTCTCAAACAATGCATTAGTGAATGATGCAGTTAGTAATCGCCTAAAGGTTCTGAGCAAGTTTCAAAAATGTAGAAAATGTATGTAGAAAACAATGAAATGATCATGTCTGGTCAGACAGCTCTCTGGGTACTCAGCACCCCTAAACCTCTGATCCCAGGATGACCCCTTTACAGTATCTAGTTATTTGAAATTGATAAATTGATTTGTTGGGCTTTTATATTGTACCTTGATACCAGACATGGGTAAGCTTCAGTTTCTTATTATACTTTACATACACAAGACTTTTCTGTCCTAACATTTTCATCATGGAAGATTTAAAGAGGGATTAAAAAACTAGGATTGTTTAAATTAAAACAGAAAACAACCAGGAACCATTAAAAAACAGTGCCTGTCTTTAGTTTATAGATAACAGAAGTGCCTTATAGTAAGGTAGTCCTGTCTGGTTTAGTCAAATGAAGATTTTTAGTGTTATTTGTTCTATTTTAAGTGTTCTCCTCTTACTGTTGATTGTAAAGGTTTTATTGAAGCTAACCTCTGCAATAGCTAAAAAAAAAAAACAATCAATACTCTCAGCTCAGCATGTCCCCATGTTTGTGTGACTAATTTGGGTTGATTGCTTGCATGTGCACAGCTGAACCACTGCTTTCCTTTCGTGTTTTCTCACAGAGCCCGTCTGACATGTCTAATGACACACACCTCCCATGCAGCCCCCTACAATCAGACGCTCTCTGTACAGAATTTGGGTCAAACACCTCCACTCCCACTTACTCTTTGTGTTTTTTCTGTGTGTGTCCCTGTCATTCAAGAGTCCTGGCCTCCATATCCACCAGATATCCTGACGATGGGTTGGTGTTATCAGTCTCTGCTTATTGTCACAGAGACAGGCCTCTAATTGTGCTGAAGAAATATGGCTTCTGAGGGATCAAGGGGAGAAAAGCAGGAGAAAACAGAAATAGGAGGATCTAGTCAGTATAGCGTCCTTAATTCTCCATTGTAAAAATAAAAAGTGATTAAAAAATATTTAGATGTATCATTTTAATTTGCAATTCTGTAATGACACAACTAAACAATAGAGACAAATTTGACCTCCAGTTTTTGTACATTCATCATGTGTCACATTTTGAAAGTTTTTTTTTATAACAGTTTGGCACTAACCTGTAATAAACAAAGTAAAGCACTTTATACATTTTAATTTATGTCTTAAACTGAGTTAAAGTGTTCAGTAACTTTCAGTTTTTAATCCATGTGTGTTCAGTTTCAGATTAAAGCTGTACTGATGGATTTTCAGGATTTTCTGTTAGCGAACAGAGTTAATTGTTCGCTCAGTCACATCAGATCCAACTTCTTAAGATAATCACCCTGCTACCTCTTATTTCTGTCTGTGGGGATGGTTTTGCTCCTTTTATTTTGATTAAACAGGACACACCTTCCAAGAAGTTCCACTTGTTTCCAAAGTAAGCGTTCTCCTAACCCTAACCATTGTACGGACACCACAACTTAAAAGGTTACATATAATCTTAGTGCTTAAGCAAAGGCACGATGATACTTGAAACATGAATATTCAGACTCATGTCTGTTTCTGCTGCGGGAGTTGGGATATTTTTTACATGTGTGGGAGTCGGTTTTACTCAGAAAGCGTACATCAAATGACTCACCATATCGTCTGTCTGGTGGTTCGTCTTTTTAAAAACATTCTGCTCATGATTTGTACTATTTTATTCCCTCTGCGTATTAGATGTGATGTAAAGCTGACTGAAAGTTAAAAAAAACAGCAATAACCAGATATTTACTCTTTAGGAAGTCCTCTAAATTATCCTTTAAATGGAAAAGATACAAGTGAAAGACAACTGTTATTACAATAAAAAAGAATACATCAGGATCTTTAACGAATTATTTGAAGCTTCACAATGATGGTCATTATGTCATGTTACATGTTTGCATGCTCCTTGAAAGACTATAATTTTACTGCGTTTTATCTGGTGAGACTCGGCTGCTCTGCTCACCACCCACTGAGCCTCATCTGTGTTCCCCTGTGTGCTTGTGCTGACTGTGTTTGTTTGAGCAGAGAGAGGTGAACTCCCACAGGAACAACGAAACCAACTTAGCTTCATATGTCCAAACTGTGCATTCACATGTACAGAAACCCCTTAAAAAAAAACAAAAAACTCATGCATGGCTACACATATGCAGTGTTGGGACAAGTTGCTTTCAAACACAGATCTGCTCCTCTTGTCATCCTCTTCTCACTTGGTCTCAGTCTCCTCTTCATCATCCAGATGCTCTCCAGGCGGATTACTGGAGCACACAGTGATCACCGGGAAATGGATGCATTTGTGGCTCTATAGCACAGAGCTTTGAAACCATTGGGAGAGCAGAGCTTTAATATTAGCAAAATGTACATTTTGGAGGTTTTTATTGTCTCAATGTTCAATATACAGTTAGTTTGGTGGGGTTTTTTCAGTTTTGTTGCTAAAAACTTGCGTGTTTTCCTATTTGGTCAAGGTGTGATTTATTTTTCCCCTATAAATGTTGCTTTTTTTATATAAAGAAAGGACTGCAAATATATAATAGCAGCAAACTAATGTAATCAAGGCCTTTTGTATCAGTCATTAAGCAGTGGCCATTCTCTTGCTTTATATGCTCTTACATTTTCCTCAACATTTGTTGCCATATTTAGCTCCATCCGTCTTTAATGCGACTCTGATGAGCTTTCCTTTTCTTATTCTAGAAAAAAAACATCCCCACAACTTGGGGTAGAATGGAAATATTCCTTACTCTCTCTCAGCTGGTAAATCCTTGTTTACCAGCAGCAAAGTAAAAGCTAAATAAAAGTATGCAGAAACAGTGCGAATTAGAGGTTGCATTGAAAGGGTAAATTGTGGTTATATTGAAAATAGAAGACTCAGATCGGAAGAAATGTGCAAGTAAGTGTGATAATTTAAAAAAGTGGTGCATACCTTAATGTTTAACCACTTTCATGGTGTTTTCATGATGGTTTGCAGGATTAGATTTCTGTCACTTCTAATGCTTTACATGTCAATCAAAGGACAAAATGTGTCTAGAAATTTAACTGCAGTGGTTTAGTCTTAAGGGTTATCCATGTAAAGAGGGTTTATTACAATTTCCAGCCACTGTTTACAGATTTTTAATTTAGAAAATATTTTTGAAATAATGCAATCTTTGTTTATCCAATTCATCATCCTTAACGACTATATGTTCTGTCTATCACATTGTTCAGCAATCAAAGGAGTTTTAAGACCGATTTTGCCTGTTCTTTTAGTAAACACAATCTATCTAGAGGCGCAAAAGATCCTATAAGATTAATATCGAGTTGTATTATTATGCTGAGTGTGTTAAATGAGTTTCATGCAATAGCCCTTTAGCCATTACAAGAAAGGGAAAAGTTAATAATTGTGCATGGAAAGGCTTTTATAAGGTGAACATTAAATATGTTGAACAGAGAATAAATATCAATATCATCATGAGATGGAGGAACAGTTCAGTCATTTTTTTGTGCACATTCTTTGTTTATCCTGTTGTGGAAACTCAATGTATAAACCAAATTAAACTGCTAAAAAGGAGTATATACTGTGTTTTTAAAACATTGCACAGTTCATCGACTAAAAAAAAACATAGATAGTAGACTTCTGGTGTGTCACTTTAAATTATGGTACAACGCAGCACGGTTGTGGCTGCCACATGACAATATTTGGAAAAATATAAAACTGCATAAATAGTTTTTTAAGGTAAGAAATTTTTTTATCCATTTAGGATGCATTTGAAGTTTGGGTTGTTTTTGTATATACAGCCACACTTATTTTGCAAATTTAAACAGATTCTCTGATGGCTTCCAAGACCTTTCAGAATTCCTCTGGTTTTGTCAGAAAGTTCAAAACAACAAAGTTGAGCTAAAGTCCAAACAGTGAAGTCCTTCTGTTGTGAAATATGCGGTAGTTTAGTTTGAAGAACCAAAGATGCTTTAGGCAAACTGCATCAGGGAGCAATCTCAGGCAAAACTTGTTAAGGTTGACCAGATAGACCTCCTCCCTTTCCATTCTCAGATGCTCTCTTTGTGTCTGTGGAACTTGTTTGTTTACTCGTCACTGTTAGCCTGCAGCAAAGCGTCAGTTTCATGCTAACGTTTATCATGGGAGCTTGTTACACATTAAGTGTTTTGAAATTCAGCATCATGGGGACTGTAGAAACAATTCAGTGTTGAGTATACATGAAAATTACTTACAAAATATGAACAATAGCTTGTGAAAGAATGCACTCAAAGGAAATCAGTTTACCACCTGAGTTTCGCCATGTAATTTCCATTTAAAATAAGCTACAAACAGAAATCATGAAAGAGGTAAACAAACATTTAAGAGGCAGCTTTGTTCTATTTGTACATTATAGAGTAAATCGCATTCTGACGAGTGAGTACACCACATTTTAATGCATAACTTTGGATGATCTTAAATTAAAATCAGCTGTTTTTCATTTGAGTTCCTTTATGTTTGAAGGTAAACTAACAAGCCTGGGGGGGGGGGGGGGGGGGGGGATTTAAAGC
>JAUZNJ010112521.1:0-19958 GCA_034780135.1 Jordanella pulchra | reverse complement strand
GGGGAAGACCCAGGACACGCTGGAGGGACTATGTCTCTCGGCTGGCCTGGGAACGCCTTGGGATTCCTCCGGAGGAGGTGTCAATGCAATCAGCTGATTTTCCTAAGAAAAGTACTCTTGACCAATCTGACTGTGTGATCTGATTGAATTCTCCCTGTAAAGTGTCTTAAGATGATGTGTTGTGAATTGGCGCTATATAAGTAAATTAAATTGAAATTGAATTAAATTATTAGAATATGTCTTCATTAATTTACTGTTGCAACCGGATCCTAGTGATTTCAGGAACAACTTCAGGCAGTTATTTGGACTAACAGTGTTCTTCAAGCACTGATTGAAATAAATAGGGGCAGCCACAGGTCTCTGCAGTATGTTGCTCTTGATATTTTCTTAAAGCGCATGGACACACCCTATTGACTGGCTGTTCATTAAGAAAGAAAAAATATTTGGGTCCAATCAAAGCACATTTTATTATCAAGTGTTCATGCTTGAAACCAACCACCCCTACGTTATGCCATCCTGGGAAGAGGGCCATGGACGATTCCAAACTTGACTATAAAATACTTAATAACCGCAAAGTGCCCAGTCCTGTTACTCCAAAACAAACCCAAACCATCAGTCAGGACCAGCGTCCTCGACTTTAGTTAGAGGAGCTAATTTGCTTACTTTGGTTGTGTCCAAACATGACACCATGCATTAAATCAGGGGTTTCCAAACTGTTCAGCCCACAATCTAAAAATATCTATCAATATTTCACTCTATATAATACAAATACAAGACAAAGTAATTATATTCATTTTGAAGTACATTTATTTTTTTAAATGACACTTAATTCATGATATCAAAGAATATCTAATTATTTAATAAGGCATTTAATATATTTAATTGTGCCTTTTATAGTTTAATTGTATATTTCTTGTAATATTTGAATGACTATTAATGAAATTTACTATCTAAAATGCAATGTTTACATATTTCATGGGATATTCTTTTATATGTATTTCATGATTAATGTTTGTTTTTTATATCCCTCAAGGATCACATTCTAATGATTATAAAAACTTCCCACGACACCCCCACTTGGTTTTTGGTGACCCCCGCTTTGGAAACCCCTTTATTATATGGTCACACAGCTTTACTTTGGTCTCATCGTATATTCATTTTATAATTCTTTTAAAATCTTCAGAAATCTTTCCTGGAAAACAAGTCTAATTTCTTCAGTTCGCTGCTGAATTTTGGTTTAGTTATATTCAATCAGTAATACCAGTATAGATTCTGCTGTGGGGTTATGCAGAATTAAAGTTGCACTCTGTGTTACGTTGTGCTTTTAGCACCCTGCAGAGTTTCAAATCCTTCATTATTGTGTACATAATACACATTGTACTGTGCACAACTTGAATCATCTTGTGCAGTAGTTTTAGCAGTGTGTTACATTTTTTCTGAGGTGAGATTCCTAAAAGCTGTGAACCGCTCTCAGTAACTCTGTTGAACTGACCAGTGGGCTGACTGGTTCATGGAATGGAACGCTGAGTGTGTGACAGTACAGCAGAAGAGACAGCTTCTCACATCTCTGCAAGAGAAAACACAAAAAGTAAGAGGAAGATTGTTAGAAACTGGAATTTAAAGCAGATTCAAGATCATCATGAGCATGCCTCTCCTTTAATTTCAACAGTTTGTTTATCTACCAACATCAGACAACTTTATATCAAAACCTACCCTCTGGTCCTGGTCAGAGAGAGTGTAAGGCACTTTGATTCCCCCACAGGACTGTGTGCGCTCCACAGGATCTGTGTCGGTTCTACAAAGCGTGCACACCCAGTCACCTCTGACGATTTAAAAAGAGAGAACATAGAAATAAAACATAAAAAAAACATTAAAATCAGATGTTTGTTCATTACCTCAGACTGCTGCAGCCAAAACAAATGTTATTGCTTTGGATTTAGGTTTCAGAGATTTATGTGTACTATTCCTCTCACATTATATTAAGGTACCAAAAAAAAGCCTTAAAGGTGCATAGTTATTGTATATTCCAACACCAAAAATACAAAAATCTGTTTGATCATCAGCAGAATCAGACAGACAGAAATCAAGAATGCTGGACAAAACTCACAGAAGGCTCGTAATAGTCTGGCACTAGTGGCTGGTCAGAGCAGAGGTTATATAGGCAAGTGAGAAGATGGAACTGATGAGAGACGATTGGGAGCAGAGTAGCCAGGGGTAAGTGATGAGCAATCAGACCAGCACTAGTAAACAGATTCATGACAGATAGTCCTTTGTTCATCCTTTTTGAGCTTGGATAGAAGCCCAGCATCGGGTGCGATGAGCTGACATAAACAGATGGGGCGTCATCTAATGGCAGTACTGCTGAGCTACCAGAAAACCAGATGGTGGTCATTGAAAATAACTCCCAACTGAGCCAACTGTCTTGAGATACGTCATGGAAAACAAACAGAGGATAGGGCATAAAAGCATTGATAACGCCAGTAGCACTATTAGCAAATACATGTACTGGTGTGTCAATCAACTTCACAGCAATATCAGAACGCTTCCTGAACTTTAGCTCCAGGTTTAGTGAAATCCAACAGTCAGACTGTTTTCTCAGCACAACTCCAGTTTTCTTCCTCTTTGAATCAAATGTATTTTTCACGTTCTTTTTACCCTTTATCTTGGACTTTTTTTTCTGTAACTACACTGGGAATTCCTCACTTGCTGGCCTCCATTGCTTCAGCTTGTTGACCAATTGAACACAAAAATAGTAACGTAATCCTAGTCACATTATTTTTTATAGTAAATATACACAGAAAGAATATATTTACTAACAAACTGAGCAAAAGCGAAGCTCAAAAGAAAAAGACACCAAATACTACACCAGTAGGATGTGGTCATTTGTCATATGATTTTTTAATGTAATTATGAGTTCTTACGTATAACAAACTGTAGTTTTTAAATTAATTGGAAAATGACAACATGTTCATGTAGCCATGGGTCACTTTAAACAGAGAATGTGAGTCGCAGACTTTTTTTTTGAGTTTTTTACAGCACTAGTGGCTCATTTTTTCAGACAGAAGGCTGACAGGAAGGGGGGAAACATGTGGGAAAGGACCACGAGCCAGCTTCAAACCTGGGTCGCCCGCATCGAGGACTAAGGCCTCCATGCATGGGTCGTGCGCACTAACCACTGTTCCACCTGCACGTATATTTCTGACACTTGATGTTTACTGATATCACAAAGTCTGTCACATTGAGGAAATTCAATTGCAAAGTCTGTGATTGACATGAACATTTATATTTACTCACAATTAACGTATTTAAAACAATAAAAATAGATCATCTGTTTACCTTGTGACGGGTATCGGATGGAGCTAGCAAATCCTTAAGAGGTGGATATATATTTCAAATCTGCATTGATATAATTAGATTGTTAATAAATTAATAGATGTATCATGATGGATCAATGCTGATACGCCGTCAGTAGGGGTACGGGTGAGATAGGAGGGTCACCAATGATGGCAGAGCACCAACCAGCACTTCCTCCCACCCAATAACTTTAACATGGTGCAGCAATCTAATCGTTTTAACAATTGAAACTCTAATTGTTTACTTAAATGTGTCTTTTTTGTTTATTTTTTTAAAAGATCTATATATAGTTGCATATAGAGCGGAGACAGGACCGGATGCACTCTAGAGCCACCATAAAATAAATTTGCCTTATAAGAGCAGTCCCAGACAGATGTGGGTATGATTAGACTGTAATCTTAGGATGAGACCATCATGCTCAGTAAACCCTGAAATTCTCTGATACCGCACCATACAGATGCACTTGGCCCCACCTTATTGAAAAACCAGGCCTCACTGCTACCAGCCGCCTCCAATCAGATGCTACCACCACAAAGGAATCCTAATAATAAAATAAATAGGGGAAGTGTTGTGTATGCATGCAAAACTGTTTGGGAACTCCTGCATTCTATCGAGTAAGATAGGATAAGACATCCATATGTTTTTGAAGCACCATGGAAGATATGTCCAGGATCCAATAGAGAAATTTTGCTACATTATTTTTGAAAGCAAAGAACACATTTTGTAAATTGGAATTTGAAAAAATGCACTTCAGAAATGAAACCTTAAAAAACATTTTATTTTTAAAAAGGTTTTGGGAGTAACTTTGCTCTTTTCTCAGATTTTATCTTGATCTTTTTTTATAATTCATTTTTCATTTTTCACCTTTTCAAATTTTTATTTTTTCCAAAAGGTTTTTACAGATTGTATTTTTTTTCTCTTTTTCAGTTTGAATATTAATTGATTTTTACTCTTTTCAAATAGCTTTTCGCAGATCACATTTTCTTCACTTCAAGCCCAATAGAAACACCTGCTCTTAACGTGCACAATAAGCAATTTAAAGATGTTGTTAACATGGATGCAAACCCATAAAAATGTGTCTAAGGAAAGAGAATGTGATCTGGAAAACGCCATTGGAAAAGAAAGAAATCAATAAAACTCAATCTGAAAAGCAGAAATTTGAAAAATAATTTAAAAAAAATATATAAAATCTGTAACAAAAATTGTATTAACAAAAAATTTTAAAGAGTCAAACATTAAAAAAGGAATTTTGAAAAACAAAATCTAAAAAAATAGCAAAGTGCTCCTTTGAAAAGAAAACCTTTTTGTTTTCCAGATTTTTTTTTCAGAAGGTTTTTTTTTTCAGATTGCAGTTTTTGATTTAAATGTCCTTTCACAAATTTTCCAATCAATAAACGTGTTCTTTATTAGCAGCAATAATGGAACAAAACTTATTTCATAGAGACCAAGTGGCTGGTTCTTGGTGTCATGGTGTAATCTTAATTTGGTGTGAAGGGTTACTGATGGACAAAAACCCTTTAAACATCAGGAAAACATGTGATTATGTCCTGAGGGTTGTTACATCTGATTAACTTCTGTGTGCTCCTACAATGCTTACGTTGGGAAGCAGTTTAGAGAAGGTATATGACAAGCCAGATGGTAGACTTTAGGGCAGCGGTCACAGCAGAGCAGATCTCCTCCATTCATGCAAACAGCACAAAAATCTTCACTCTCTATCTGTTCAGCTCCAGATTCAGCCTCCTGTTTGGCCTCGCAGCAGAAATCAGGGCTTAGATCTTCATCCAGCTCCATTTCACATACATCAGCTTCAGATCTAACACCAGCTTCCTCTTCTAGCTCCAGGCACAGCTCCAGATTCGCCTCTCCTTCCTGGTCCACCTTGATCACCACGGCCTGCTCTGCGTCTGGGTCCAGGTAAAAGGTTTCTGGATCACTTTTTTCATAATCAGATCCAGAATCCAGGAGGATGTATGGCTGATCTGGGTTGGATTCGCAGTCAAAGCCTGAGTCTTGCTCTAGTTCTCCATATGAGGAGCTTTCAGGACAGTAGGGTTCGGTCCAGCATGTTGAGCTGGTTTCTGCCTGACACTCATCTGCTCCGGACTTGGGTGATCCATCATCGATTTCCAAAATGTCTTCCTGACTTGGGCTGAATCCGTTCTGTCAGGAGACAGTAAGACACAAATAGACAGACTAATCATTTTCAACTCATCCTTATCTTTGTCTTTTACATAAAATAGTTTGTGTACCTGCAGAGGAGAGCTTAGAGAAACAACATCTGTTTGAAGTGGCAGTCGAACCAGAGACACCACAGGCTGCAGAGATGATGACGTAAAACACTGGAAGTTCAGACGCTCCAGGCTCACAACAGCAATGGATGAATTACCCAGAATCCTCTGGGCCTCCGGGGGAATCCTGGTAGAATAACCCAAACCCAAATCAAAAACTCAACCGATTATTTTCAGAAACTCATGCTGCAGTTTTTCAGACCACCTTTGCTGATCAGTATCAGACTCTAGTCAAAACCAGTAATGTACCCAAACAGAATAAATGAGAGAATGAAAGCGTATTTAGATATAGAACTAGAAACAGAAAAAAAGGCTAATTCTAGGTCGAAATAAAACACCCATATACCAATATTTACAGTTTATACCTTTAAAAACCACCAACATTGGTTCTGCTTTCTGCTGAAGAGTTAAAAACAGACGTTCTCTGCCTCCTGTTGTCCTTTATTGTGTGGTGCAGCTTGTGCCACCTCAACTCTGTCAATCCTTTAAATGATCCAATGTAAAGTTGATACCAGTATCTACAACAGTGACGTGTGCATATTGTTGGTAACAGTGACCTACATCCATTCCTGATTTTCTGCATGCTGTACCCACACTTTACACGAATGCTTTGGTTATTTTTCCACCAGCTCATTGTTAAAATATTTACACTACTTCATTTTTCCATACCACCTAAAACTAATGCGTAACTGTGAAATGGTACATCATTAATGTTGTGGCATTTATTTGTTTAAAGCTCTGTTTTGTTTTTGTTCTTTTTTAAACTAAATCCAAAACTTGTTTTAAGATTCTTTTGGCCTCCTGAAAGATTTATTGGATAAAATTAACAAATAAACATCATGAAGGCCGAAAAAGCAAAGCTAATAGATCAGTTTATCATCTAAAAAAATAAAGAGTACGGCATGAAAGCAAACTTATGAAAACTCGGACTTCCATCCTAACTGAAGGACCCAATCTGACGCCCACCGTGAAATATTTCTGTGGCAGCATCATGATGTGGGTATATTTCTCTTCTATAGCAGCAGTTTGTTAAAGGCAGCAAAAAGTTGCTGCAAGGGGCTTCCTTCTTTGTGTCTTCTTTATTTCCTTGGAGGTTGGGACTGTGGCCCCCCACGCCCACAATTGAACATTATTATAAAGAAACCTTACGGTTACAAACACACTCATGAATACATGGGTGTTTAGATTTAGGTGTTTTCCAGATACACTCTCAGGTGGTCTGTGGTTGCCACTAAATATATCTAGTATTACCTTGTTCTGTTTATTTTTCACAAACCTAATAATTGTTATTATTTCATATGCATACAACGTTAGTTTTTGGGGTTCGTCTAGAGGCAGTCTTTAATGGTATTAATTTGGTTTATGACTATGCGTCTTTCTTTCCTGTACTTCTGTCTCCTTCTAAACCTTTTCCCCTCTTTTTTTTATTCTTCCTTTTTTAACTTTGTGTCCATTACATTTATAATAAACCCAAAGCTATTTCTAATAAAGTTTAACACATACATCAAGTAAAACATTATGATGCAACATATTTATACTGATGCAAATGTTTGCCTTGCAGTAGCACACAATAACCCTAAACATACAGCAAGGGCTTCTGTGGTTTAGTTTACCAGAGCATATTCATGTGTTAGAATGGCCTAGTCAAAGTCCAACAGACTTTCACACTGTGTTTTCCCCAGGGCTGCCAAACCATACCCGTACAAACCTGAGGGTGATTTAGAGACACCAATCAATCTAGTAGTTGTACATTTTATTTTACTCAAGTAAGAGTAAAAATAGGTATCTGGTCTAACTTCTACTCAAATACTGAGTAACAGTAATTAATCATAACATTCTTAAATTTCTAAAATGATGTATCTGAAAAATGAAAATATTTTTTCCATTATCTGTGAAGGTTCTAAGTCGCTCAGGTCATGGTCAAGCTTGGAAAGTTTAGGCAACTGGACGAGGCGTTTCTCTAGAACACGTTTCATCTCTCATCCGAGAGGCTTCTTCAGTTCTACCTGATGCTAGGGAGCACTGAGATTAATATACTGTAGGTGTGACAAAAGATTTAGAGAAAGGGAAAAAAACAAAAGGCTGATCCCTTGTACTGGATGGTCCATGGAGAGCAGCTGAGGTTGTTGATGGTCCCTCCAGGTGCTCTCCATGGGCCACCCAGTAGGAGGGATCAGAGCCACCTTTTGTTTTTGTTTTTTCCGCTCCTCTAATTATTTTGTCACACCTACAGTATATTAACCTCAGTGCTTCCCAGCATCAGTTAGAATTGAAGAACCGTATTTTAGAAAACTTCACGTCAAGTCGCCTGAACTGAGGTTTCTAAATTCCTTTTTTTTTTTCAAATTCTGGTATTTAAAAGCCTGAAATAAAAAAGTGAATGCCACTAAATTCCCTCAGCTACAAATGATCAGTTTCGAGAAGAAACATGTTTTAAAATCAAATGTTTTTTAACATAAAACCTCATGAAAACAATGTACAGAAGGTAACTCTAACGTGTCAGGACAAGCTGAAGGACCACCAGTGACAGCCTCTACTGTTTACTATTTATGCCGGTTTCCACAGCAGAAAGAAATGAACATTGAAACAATAAAGCTTGTATTGAGACAAGAAAACTGACATCAACATGAACCATATTCTTTGGTGAGTTTTATATTTTAGTCTATTAAGTTATTGGTTGAGTAACCAGAAAATTTTATCAGATAATTTTGTGATAATATTACTTAAGAGGAAGTAAAAACTGACACTTAAAATGTTTTTGTTACTCGTATTATTAAATGTAAGTAGTTACCAGAGGTAGGACCAAAGTCATTGTCATCCAGGTCCCTAGTCAAGTCACAAGTAAAGAAAGTCAAGACCCGAGTTAAGAAAAGTAACTCAAGTCTAAAGCTTGAAAGTTTACATTTCAAGTCCTTTCAAGTTTGTTTTTTATTAAGAAAAAATTGTTAAATGTAAATAAACAAAAGCGTGTTCTTTTTTAAAATCTGTATTTATGTCAGCAGGTAGTGAAACCAGTGCAGCTAAACATTTGCTGATACAGTCGTCTATCTCGTCAATGCAAAACAAAAATATGTGTTGTTCTTTCTGCAACTTCAGTTCAAACAAAACTGTAAGTTTTTTCGTCTCCATTTTTGGTTTTCGCTCTGCATATTACATTTTGTTTTGTGTTAAGTACTTTGGAAATAATCTACCCATAAAGTAACTATTCCTGGGAGCATGTTTGTTCGTCTGGTTCTTTTTTTGGGGGCTGCAGCTCAGTTGGTCTGCATTTGTCATTATGGGATCAATAAAATTTGTTCCACACTTTTTAAAATAATAAATGTTTTAAACTCTAGATTTTGAGTAAAATCAATTTTTGTTAAGTCCAAATCAAGCCTCCAGTCACTGATGTAAAACCACATTGGAGCATTTTCTTCAGTCATAAAATTAATGACTGGAGTCCAAATCTTCTGGCTCGATTCCCCACCTCTGATAGTTACTTTATATATTGTGAAACACATTTTCTACTCCTTTGAGCACAGAAACAGCCATATTTTCAAAAACGTTAAACTTTCTTCTCTTACCTTAATCTCTTCAGTAAAGCTTTGACACTTTTATCTGCCTGAGTTTCCATTTTCCCAGTACAAGCTGCTCTCTTCTTGGCTCTCCTGGACCAGTTTGCCTCCATCTCCAAGAGGCACGATCCAGAAATGATGAGCTAATTTTAAAACAAATGCTCAGAGTTAACACCATGTCTCCATTTCTGCTGTGTTAATATGACTTAACTCATCACACTCATTAGCTGATCACCACTTTAAATCTATACAGTAAAGATGTGTGTTACTTTTTCCACCGCTGGGACCGGCTGCTCATCCTCCTCCCCTGCTGCTGCTAGATACAGACCCATCTCTGGTGTCAGTGCGTCCTGCTCTAGTGGCGCTCCCTGCGGTAACAGGGCGGCTCTGCTCTGGGGAAGGTTGCCATGGCGTCTCTCTGTCAGGCCTGCCATCGCCAGGCGATCAGGACCCCTTGGGTTAAATAAACAGATGAAGCTGAAGAGCAGCTGCAGGTTGGAAATCCCCTGTGAGTTCAGTGTTTGACGGTAAAAAAGGCAAAACTTGAGATAAAACACAGGGAAACACAGCAAGAGAAACAAGAACCACAGAAAGGTTCCCTGTATACAACAGCTACGTGCACAGTCGTATCACCTAGTAAGAGACCGATCAAAACATGATGAACTTCACCTTGATCTGAACCCAAAAACTCCAAAACCAGCTTCAGATGTCCAGGGGAACACATCTACGACTGAATGTGAGCTACAAGGAGAAGGATGGAGCTGTTCCACCTGTACACATGGGCGGGGGGGGGATTGTATGTGTGATCTAATTGGTTGGAAGTCTGATTCAGCCTTAGCCCCCCTGATACCTCAGCTCTCTTTGCCAAGAGTCACAACAGGTGAAAACATCTTTAAGATGCTTTGTGTTTTCATAGGATCGAGGATCAAAGTCACATTAAAAGGAATTAAAAACCATGACCAGACCACCGTCATTAAACACATCGGTCTCTAAAATGGCAGACGTAAGTCAATACGTGTAATTAGAATTAAGATTTGTTGCTTTTTGTTTTCAGGTCATACATATGTGACATCAGATGCTTCCTCTGGGAGAATACATGTTTAGAAACTTTAATGAGAAAAAAGGTGGAAGTGATGGTTTTTGGAGGTGCTTCAGAGAGCCTCTGCTGTCTGGATCAGTTTGTGAAGCCAAAGCTCACAAACTTAGGTTTTAAAATGGACGGCCGCCTTAACGTTCACAGACAGATCATAGCTGTTGTCAAATCCAGTTTCTTATAACTGTGGCAGCTGGTCACAATATGTTCTGCTTCGTTCTCTTAGGTCAGCGGATCAGTTTCTCCTGAACGATGTGTGAAGCCAGAGGCCTCTCAGGAGCCGGTCCCAAACTCTGGAATGATTTCCACTGCATATCCGGCAGATTACGTCTTTGAACATTTTAAAATCTATTTTAAAGTCTTATATTTTCTCTCTGCTGTTTGATATTGAAAGGGATGTTGGTGTTGGTTCATTTTATGTTTTTGCTTCTAATTTCTTCAATGTTTTTATCTATTTATTTATTTTAGTTTTTATTCATCTTAGTACAGTTAATGGGGTTTAAATTTCTGCTTTTGTGAAGCACTTTGCTGCTTTTGTTTTAAATAAAGTTGGATTGGATTGGATGGATCCTCCACTGTGCTTGTCCATGAGGATGGGAGCTTGTGGATTACCAACAGCTTAAAGATAAAACCCAAAAAGACGCTTTTCCACAATCACACACTGAAGAGTATTTGGATCCACTTACAGGAGCCTGCTGGTTCTCTACCTTAGATTTGCCAAGTGGCTGCAGCCAGGTGCTTGTTACAGAAGCAGATTATTCCCCATTTGGTCTGTTTACATGGAAAAGATGCCACCTTTGCAGTGTTGTATGCAGCACATTTTGTCTAATAAACAGCCATTGAATCAGTCATTGCTCCTGTACCTTGTTGACTTCGTTGTGTAGCATTTTGACCACCTGGGGGTGTTGCTAGGGTGCTTGAAGAAGGAGGGCATCAAGGTGAAATGAAAAAGTGCTTCTTTCTTTAGCCAGAAGTGAATAATTGGGCCTTGTCATTTCTATCAATGGTGTTACAACTGATCAAAAGCAAAGAAGTGGCCAAGACAGGACATCAGTGGGAGCTGGACTGAGCTTTGAAGTATTGAAAAGGAAGCCGACTAATTCACCTTTGCTTGCCAACACTCACTTATCTTGAAATTTGTGATTTCTTCTCTTAAATCTTTGATCTGTTCTTTTAAATAAGTGATTGTTTTTCATAAATTTATCATCTGTGCTCTTAATTTTTGATTTTTAATTGTAAATTTGTGATTTTTACTCATATATTTGTGATTTTTATCTCTGCGTTTATGATTTGTTCCTGTAAATGTATCATTTGTAGTCATAAATTTGTGATTTATACTTGTAAAGTTCTGATTTAAGATTGTTTCATATTCTACTCACAGAGGGATTATCTGATGTCATGTGTATCTGAGTTAACATAAGGAGCAAATACAAGTCTTACATACATTTAAATTATCGTCTAACATTTACAAATTCAGAGAACTATACATATCTTGATATTGGCTGTTATTTTACCGCATAGAAAGGTGCCATGAGTAGCACCTACTGGGCAGGTGTCTTAGCAAAGTCAAACTAATAGTGATCCGATCTACATTTCTATGAGATCAGAGAATTTCCCAGAGTCTCAATAGCAAAAAAAAATGAATTAAACTCAACAAATCGGACACGTGGAAGCTTCTCTGAATCAAAGGCGTCTCTTGCTTAGAATCTGCTTTGCTAAAAGTAACAGAAAAATCCACTATGAAATCACAGCAGCATTACTTCAGAAAAACAGAGCTTTTTTATTTATTTCAGTAAAAATATTCTTATTAATTGCAAAAAAACAGACCGATTTATGTTGGGTTCTTTTTCTAGGTGAATGCAATACGCTTCCCTAGTAAAAGAATTGGTTTAAAGATTTAAACTAGTGAAAATTTCATTTTTAGGTTGTCCTTTTTTAGCACAATTCACAAAACGCATTTTGTTTTTATTTTGCCAAATATCCATTTACAAAATTGCTCTTTGTTTGCAGTAATGATGGAAAAAAATTATTCATTGATACATCTGATGTGAATCTCTGGTCAGTATAAACATTATAAGTATATTTACCTCAGACATCCTCTGTAATACATCTACTTGCTCTAATTAAAATGAACATGTTAAAGTAAAGGCTCTCAGTCAATCCAACATTTTTTTATTTTTTATGCATATAGATATATACATGTATAACTGTATATGGTTTACAAATATCCTTAATTCCCACCTGTGTTATTAAAATGAATGATTAATCCAATAAAACGTGCCTTCTTGTGTCACTCCATCTTACTTAACAGTCACTGTTGCCCAGGAACAATTAACCATCTGTTGAGGGAATACGCTTCCCCAGTCTGGACTTCTAGTTTTCTCAGATATGCAACAACTTCCTTTAGGTTGATGTTATTTTGTTCTGATTCTGATGCCTCACATTTTGAAGCTTTTTTTGTTTTGTTTTTCACACTTTAAAAAACAATAGTGCAATAGTCGTACATAATCCTTATTAAATGAAACTGCAGTTTATTCATAATTAAGTTGCATTGCAAATCAATTTAGGAAACACTTGGACCTCCAAGCTAGTATCTAAATATATATAGAAATATCAAATAGATATATTGAAGCAAACATCTTACCAATCTGATGATGCCGTGTTCCTCCTATGATGATAGCTCATGCAGCTGATGTGGCCTTCTGAGGATTTGTGGATCAAAACTCACCTCTCTGTATTTCTCTGACCAATGAAAACTTACACCCTGTAAGGGTAACTCAGACTTTGAATAACGGATCTTCTTTATGTAAATCAGACTGTGTGAGTGGAGCTGCCGCTACTACTCAGGTGTTATCAGAGCAAACGGGTTGCTCATGTATAAAATGATGGTTCGATACAACCAGGAAGTGTTTGCACATTACCCAGGGTCAATAAAAGTTTTTATTTATTTTATTTGCAGTCTACAGATGCAGCATCCCTGCAAATTTATAGCAAGAGTAACAAGCAAGATTCCAGGAAATGAAAATAAGATCAAAACAGTGATAAATGTCAGGCCTAAGTTAGCATGTAAATGGTAATAGCTTGCCAAGCTGCATCAAACTGAGCTCTTCAATGGGTTTATTTGGGAGGGCAACACATTTTTTAGAATATGAAAAGACTATAGAAATAAAAACACACATAAAAAAAAATCTTATAAGGAAGGATGATCACCTAAGCTTCTTTTGCAGCTACAAGACAGGTGATAGTGAGCTCCATTGTAGAATCAAATATGAACCACGTGTCCTACATCCACAAACTAGGCCATTTCCAACATTTACAGTAAGACACGTGAAGCACAAACAGTCTGAGTGCTGCAAAGGTCCAGGGAACTTCCAGAATCCAGCTGCATTAATATGAAGTAAGAGAAGCTGTGCAGCAAACCTTCATCAGGTACCCCGTTATAGGTCTGCAAAGCTTTCAAAGATTGAACCAATATAGTGAAAAAGAGCATTTCAAAATTTCAGAAAATGCTTAAGTCCTAAAAAAAGTTATAACTTCCACTTATTTCTGATTAAAATTCCTTCAGGTCACAGTACTATATATTAACAGTGTATACTGACTGCGCATTCACAACACACCATTTTTGTGTACATGTTATAACTTTTGAAAATAGATGTCAGCGTGATTATTTTCTCAGCTTAATTTGAATTACAGTCATTCTATTCTATTTTATTCTTATTTTATTCTTTTATTCTTAGCCCTAAGCTTGCTTTTTCAATGTAACTGTAATGTTATTTTCCTTAGGAATGTGTTTAAAACACTTTAGCTAGTTAGTCTTGAGAAGATATACTTTGTTGATCACATTCGATAATGTGTACAGCTGGACAGAATATGAATGAACACAAAACTGTTTTAAATAAGCCTAAAGAAATGTAAAACAATATATAGATTATAGATTCATGTATAGATTATTTTCCAACCATTTCTTTCACAGGTACATTTCTCTGAAAACACCGTGTTGGAGGCGTTGTTCAGCTATACAACGTTAGGTGTCGCTGTGGTTTTCAAGTCCAACTTTATCAGAGATTAACTCTCGCACAAAACCGCGTTGTTTCCAAATCCCGTTCCTCTTTCAACTAACCTCCAAGATGGTAGGTGCAAGAATGCATACCCTGTGTATAGTCTTTCTGTAAAATCTGTCACAATCCTCGTTTGTTATCCCAGAATATATCAACGTGACTGCACCTCATCAAACGCTTATCTATCATCTACCTGTTCTGGGCGTTATTTCATGGTTTCATAGTTATTTTTCAATTGTTAATAAGGGTTTACATTGTGCTAACCCGGTTTCCCTGGGCCGAGGCTCTCTTACTACTTCAACAGCTTTTTTTGCGCTAACGTATATAAAATCCACACCGAGTACATTTGCATGTTATTTTGTAATATTAGTTAGAGCCCGTCTGGTAGTTTATTTAACTTTATGTTGTGTCGCACGAACAGAAATAAGCCTTCGGCTAGTGGATGATGTTAGCTCCCGAGTTCGTAGCTAGCTGGTATGCGTAAAGACCTGTACACTGATGAGTTCACAGTTTGTGAATTAATCAAGGTTCATAAATGCGTCGGAGCTGTTCGGATAGGTTGTCATTTCAACAATCGTATGTAGTTTGTTTTGTCACATAGGAGTTTGGACAATATAAAACTGATTTAAATTTTAACCATCATCTAACTACTTGACAGCCCACCAAGAATTCCAAAACCAGGAAGCTCCGAGGGCACGTGAGCCACGGACATGGTCGTGTTGGTAAGCATCCTCTGTAGATTCAGGGCAGGTTTATTGATGGGTTGTGTAGAGTTGTCCTTAACAGCAGCTTGTCTGTCTCCACAGGGAAACACAGGAAGCATCCTGGAGGTCGTGGTAATGCTGGTGGTATGCATCACCACAGAATCAACTTCGACAAATAGTAAGTATGATAGATTCTTGGTCCGCAGAGCATATTTCATCTTCTGTTATTAACAGAGTAACAAAATAACTTCACTTTGTATTCCCACTGCTTCTGTGTTATTTCTTTCTTTTGCATCAAGTTAAAAAATGGAATTGTTTTCTTAAAAACAAGGAGAGTACTTGCCCAGCTTCCTGGTAGCTTGCACAAGCAGATAGGGACGAGGTTTACTGTATTGGTGTATACTAGAGAGAAGGGTCGCATCCAAACCCTGCAGGGCAGTAGGTCTGGAGGACCAGGACCTGGTCTGAAGACCACTGCTATAGAGTAAGAAAAAAACTAGCGTTTATTTCAATGGGTTGTACATGTTTTAGATAAGTGTGATGGAACATTTTAGGTTTTTTTAAAAGCTTATTTTGTTTTCAATCCATGGGTTCCAAAGATGCTCGTACCTGATGTGTTGTCTCGTATATATCTGAATGTGTTGTATTGAGGCCCGTTTAATCCGGATCCTCGTCACCAGTTCACCTTCCCTGATCTCCAGTCAGTTACAAACTGGTCAGATTTGAAACAGATAAACTATATTAGCACTCTACTGTATTTTGAGATTATTTTCAGATAAAATAATACTGAAATTTCAAACTAATTTCAGTGCAGGCTCTTGTCTCCAACTGTAATGTTGGTCCCTTTTTAAATGGATTTACTTTTCAGGAAGTTTGGTGTTAATGTTTTTGAGTTGTGCACATTAAGCTACAGTTTTTGTTTTTAGGCCCAGTTATCAAACCTTGAACTGTTTACCTTGTTATTGCAACGTTTCTAAACGGTGACCCTGTTCTTATTCTACCACTTTATTTGATTTATACAACTTTAAGGGTGACCTGGGGACTCAGAAAGGCACCATTACATTTGTTTTCATGTCTTGTCTATTGTAGAGTATTTCCCCCCCCCCTTTCCGTCCTGTTTCTCTCTGATATAAAACACCTCGGGTTGCTGTAAACTGTTAATGCTCATAAGTCCTGTACCGAGGAATATAAAGGCTCCTCATACTTTGAATGGTTGCACGATTCATGCGCTAACATGGATCTGAACGTGTCCCGCTGTTTGTTTTCCTCAGCCATCCGGGCTACTTTGGGAAGGTGGGGATGAGACATTACCACTTGAAAAGGAATAAATCCTACTGCCCCACCATCAACCTGGACAAACTCTGGACGCTGGTGAGCGAGCAGACCAGGGTCAACTACGCCAAGAAGCCCGATGGCCCAGCGCCTGTCATCGATGCTGTGCGCGCTGTGAGTGTTCAGTTTAGGTTTGATCGTTGTCACTTTAAGAACAGATCAACTCCACTGTCAGTTTTTGTTTTTTAATGACTATTTATTCTTCTAGATGTGGCTCTATAAGCAGCTCATCATGTAAAGGTTCTGTTTGGTTGGTTTGTGTGGGTTTTTTAGTAAAAATAAGTAGTTTTCACCACAGTAGGGTAACTTATAGTGGCTCATTTGGTTTTTCTTGCAATAGTGCTGTGAAAGTAAGTTTTGGTACAGCACAGTAGGGCTAAACCTTTTCTAAGCAGGATCTTTGCATAATTGATATAAACCAATAAATCAGACAGCCAAGGTTTTTGGCCTTTGTTGGTGTTTTGGGGGTTGTCTTGCATTAGCCAGTGTATACAATATATACATACAGTAGTCTATGTGGCAGTCATGCCTTCAGATCATTTCCCCTCCCTCTGTTTTCTATCCATATTTAATGTTTTGCTCATTAATGTTCCTATTTTGTTTAAACTGAGACATTTGTCTTTGTCATTTCCGTCACGGAAACGGAGGAAGATTGAACAAAAATCAGCTTCAAGAATTTTGCCCGAAACTATTTACTGTCAGGATAATTGGTTTGCATCGGCGTTTAAAACCTGCATCAGTTGATCTCTACTCTGTACGAATATCAGCAGGTTAGAATATGACAGCACTATTGTCAAACTGGGGTTTTTAAAGCCATTTGAAAGGCTTTCTTAATGCAGGACTTGGTACACAGGAAGAGGAGCCAGGTTGGGAAATTATATTTAAATAACTTTTTTAAACAGAATCTTGTAATGTGAAAATATTAAGGGCTAAAAACAAAAGTCTAGTTTTAAGATGAGGTTGTATATATTTGGTGAATTTGTACCTCCTCTTTGCATCTAAGAGGAGATCAAAGAGATCACTGTAAATGTGGACGTTGAGTCAAAGTGAGCGAGCTGATTGGACGGTTGGATGGGCTCCAGCTGCCCTTGATAAAATCCTCAGGTTATAACAGAGCTGCAAAAGCTCCTGGACATCGGACTGAGTAATGTTTGTTGCCCTCACCCAAGTATTTTTGTATGTCTGCCCAACTGAAAGAGTCAGACAGCAGTCTGTGTTGTTCAGTGTTAAGAAATGACAAATGGGTCTTATTTGCCTTTTTTTTTCTCCCTCTCTTCTTTACAGGGTTATTACAAAGTTCTGGGCAAAGGCAAGCTGCCCAAGCAGCCCGTAATCGTCAAGGCAAAGTTCTTCAGCCGGAAGGCCGAGGAGAAGATCAAGGGAGTGGGAGGAGCCTGCGTGCTAATGGCATAATGCTCTACTTGTTTTTGGAAAAATAAACTCTGTAAATGTAGCCTGTTGTCTTCTTTTGTTTTCAGTCATTTTACTGTAGGTTTATTAAAAATATTGATACACAAAAATACTGATTTTAAAAAAATAGAATTTGGCTGTTATCGGTAGTGTTTTTGCTGTTATAGACGAGATTAGTTACACATTAAAAGGAGAAGAAAATAACCATAAAATGGTGCCATTTTTTGTTAATTTGGGTTATTTGCTTTCATTTGCAATCTTATTCAACTAAGTAGCTTTTGGGAAGCTGTTGAGAAAACTTTGAGATTTAATAAGAGTTTTTATGCCTTTTAATTATTTGGCATTTTTTAATTACTATCATAATTTTCTGGGTATCAACATCCAGTTAAATGCCTTGTTGAGTTTAAGAATGAATTCAAGCTAGAAGAAGGGCCAGTTTGTTTTCTTCAGTAACTGAAGGTCTGTAGAACCAACTATATGAATGGATGGGAAGTTTTGAATTAAACAGCCAGAAAGCAAAGTTGATATTTTAAAATTAAAAGGGGCATCCATTTACTCAAATTATCTAAAACTAAATTTCAAAAAATACATTTTAGTTTAATAAAAATCAACACTACAGGAGGTTTTAGTTTAAAGCCTTTTCCTACAATGCTAAATAGGAGTCGGATGCTAACAACCATCAGGTGGTTCTACTTTGAAATAAAGTAGGTAAAATGGAAACACTTATGACAACATGTACAGTCTATATCCGTAAATCTGAGTACAATCTAACTGATGGGAACTAGGCATCCTAAACGTATATGGTTATAATAATCTAAACCAGAAGAAATTGTTACTAGAAGAAATAACCCTAAACTTAGATCACCTAAAATCACCTTGTTCAAGATGAATTTTATGATAAATGGCCTTACAAACATAACTCAAGTTACCTCAACAAAATATTGAACTATTTTTGTAATGATCAAAATCTAGTTGACGTGTGGCATCATCTTAATCCCAACTAAAACATTTTCATGGTTTGGTTCAAACAGCAAATCAAGAGTTGATTATTGGCTTGTAACAAACGAATTATTGATCAATAATATATTATATATATATATTTCTGCTGCTAGTTGACTGACCATATCTCCTTACAAATGAAACCTCAAAACTGGAAATCAGGTGCAAGTAAATATTGGAAATTTAATTACAGTCTCCTTAAAAATGACACCTACAGCCAAAAAATCAAAGAATTAATCCAAAATATTAAGGACTGAAGACTTAAATAGTCCTGTCCAAAAATGGGAATTTCTGAAGTACAAGATCAGATGATTTTCTGTCTCATTCAGCAAACAAATTAAAAAAGAACTAAATATTGTACAACAATTAAATATATATTGTAATAAAACCAACCCCTCAGTTGAAGACAAACAACAAATAAAACCTAAACTAGATGAAATGTAAATCCAAAGGGGCTTTTATTAGATCAAGAGCGAAATGGATCGAGGAAGGAGAAAAAAACACGGCCTACTTTAGTAATCTGGAAATAAGAAAAAATTCTATCAAATCCTTAATTATAAATAATGTAGAAAACAACAATGAAAAATTAATATCAACAGAGATTTTTAAATTCTATAACAATTTATATACCTCCAAATTCTCAGAACAAAAATCTCGTACTTTTTTAAAACAAATTAAAACATTTATCCCTAAAATGGAGGATAATTACAAAACAACGTGCGACAACAATATTACAATAGAAGGACTTGATAAGGCTGTTAACCGCTTATCATTAAACAAAGCAGGTCCAGACGGACTTACAGGAAACTTTTATAAACACTTTAGGGGAGACATTAAAATTTTACTGCATCAAGTTTTTACAGAAATCTTTAAAACTCACATTATACCTACTGCAATGAATCAAGGAATTATTATATGCATCCCCAAACCAGACAAGGACCCGAGATTTATAGAAAATAGAAGACCTATTACACTCAGGAATTCAGATTATAAGTTACTAACATCCATATTTACCAGGCGTCTCCAAACCGGAATCTCAGACGTTATTGCAGAATCACAATCTGGCTTCTTAACAGGAAGATCAATCCTCAACAATATTAGTCTGGTGAAGGACCTGATTGAATATCAGGACATGAGCAGAGATGATGGCTTCATTCTTTTCCTTG
>JAUZNJ010112510.1:0-19958 GCA_034780135.1 Jordanella pulchra | reverse complement strand
AAGGAAGGAAGGAAGGAAGGAAGGAAGGAAGGAAGGAAGGAAGGAAGGAAGGAAGGAAGGAAGGAAGGAAGGATAATAATCTGAAGATAAAACAAGTGGGGATTTCCAAGCAGCACAATAGAACCAGACATGGTTTATTGGTTCAGAGAAATAGATTGAAACTGATAGAAAGGTTAAGTCCATCATCTGACTTGGATCTTTGACGTAAATCTTTGAGAAGAATCTAGAATGTGACTGCTTAGAAAATAAATAGAAATGATCCCCTGATCTTATAAGATTTGAAAACACTTTGTCAAGGAGAATGGGTTAAAATTACACATAAGGAAAGCATGTGACAAGATTCTCTTTACAGGAGGCACCTTAAAAATGTCATTAAAAAAATTTAAATTCCACAAAGTGTCTAATATATTTCTTAAACGTGTTCAGTATTACTCCTGTCCATCCATTTTTCCCACAGTTTCCTTTAAAGACTAGCTTATAACTGTGGATAACTTGGGTCTTTACAAACATCTGGAGCAACAGTTAGTCAATGTCCTGATATTTCAACTGAGGAAAACTTTGAGGAACTAAATACAAATTTTACCTTCTGTATTTAGTAACTGGGACTTTAACTCTCTTTAGAAACTTCCCTTAAGAGGACTGTTGTTATAATTTATGCTATACAAATCAAGCGAAATAAAATAAGATTCCTTCTAAATTTTAATTTTACCAGAAGGAAAATAGATTTTACATTCTACTGAGGTTGAAGCCTTCAGATGATAGAGAAGGAATAAGCATAAAGAACATAAATGCAAGGATCTCTACTGGCTCGTGTCAATGGATTAGACCCCTGCCTGTGGTATAATGTGTGGGAGATATCAACCAACACACTTACTACCAACTGAACATAGTTTAAATCTACCTCATTGTTGTTTGAAAAGTTCGTTTTTATATGACCCAATTGTATCTATCTTCTTATGGCTGTTTCCAGTAGGATAATCCTGAATATACTCTATTGAAGCTCTTATCAGCTTGGATGTGGTGGAGATGTCCCGCAAACAAATCATCAGCAAGAGCAAAGCTATCATATCAATATGGAAAAAAATGAGGGGAAATTAATAGTTGATTTTATGCAAAAAAAAAAATAAAATAAAAATAATAACAATAATAATAATAAAAAAATACAGCACTTTTGATGGGAAAAGAGTGTCCCACCCTGTACAAGCAAGGTGTATCCAATAAAAGGGCTCCTATTTCCAAATATAACCTCCATCCTTCAATTTCTCATAAAGGAAATGAAACCGCCTGTCTCCCCACCATCCTGCTTTCCCAAAATCCCAGACCCCCCCATGTTCAATCACCTAATTATAATCAACAAGGACATTATTAATGCAGGAAGACAGGAAACTATTTGTGCAGGATGTTTAGTCATGGCAGCAGTGACTCCACCAAGAAAGCAGTCCTCATCTTCTCTTAAAGCCTGAAATTCACCTAGACAAACTGTTTAATTCATTTAAAAAATATATTTTAAACTGAATCTACCTGGTTTCAGAATAATAAGGTATTAATGGAGGAGAAAAACTGTAATCTGCAGACTATATATTTAACAGGGAGTGTTGGAGATGCAGCATCCTGCATGAGCACTGACTCTGCAGGATGCTGCAGACTGCAGCAAAGGTCAAGATGAGTAATAAGCCAACATACAGCTGCAACAAAGGGAAGAGGAAGGTCCACTAAGAACAGAGAGTTCACACTCCTATGCTATAATCTTACTGGTATTACTATTTTTCTAAGCTCATCATCCTATGACTTATTAAGGCAATACAAATCATTTCAGAAGCAACAATCACTGTTTCCTGGACTGAGGTCATTCTTCCTCTCTATGTAAAGCAAGTGAAAAATCAAATCTTCACATCAGTTTCTTCCTCTGAGTCAAAGATTTAGTCATAGATAAACACACAAACAAAATGCTACCTTTCTGTAGGTCCAGGAAAATAATTACATTTGCAATGTAATCACAATTTTGTAAAGAATAATTTTCAAATCAGTTTTCCTCCGGGTTTTTTGAACCAGAGTATGACAGTGGCTTTCTCACTCCAGTCCTTTAGGTGGCGGTAATAGACTTAAAGTGGGTTTGCTGTGACACAAAAGGGAGGAGAGAGTTGGAGCCTGTTCTCAGATTTATGCATGTAGAGCTAAACACTTTTCCAAACAACAGCAGCAGTCAAGTTTAATGACAATGGACTCTGGATACGCAGGCTTTTAAGGTAAAAAAATCAATAAAACCCTGGAGTGAAACATCTGCAATTAAAATTGCAATATAGTTGAAAAGAAAATGCAATTTTAATTTTTTTGTTAAATTATTTAGCCCTACATTTTAAACTTAGTTTTGTATCATAGTGAGCTTCTCTCTCCTACTAACAGAAAATAAAAATAAAAGAAGCTGCAGGAACTGACTTCTGTTTTAGTGCTGGTCCAGTTTTTGAAAATAAAAATTGTTTACCCAACCTTAACTTGGTACAAAATTTGCACGATCTTAAGAAATACACCAGAACAAAATCTTTATTTCTATTCATGGTATGTAAATGTCTTGATTCAAATGTTTCTATTTTGTACTTCCTTTTATTTGTTGTCGTTATTGTTTTTTTCTGATGCTAGGAGGAAATTCACCTCTGAAGGACAAGTAGAGCATGACTATATTTTATTCTATTCACTTCCATGTAATATTAAGAGACATTAAATCACGTGGACCCTTAAAATGTGACTATATCTTTTTTTTTTCTTCCAGGAGCTTCAGAAAGAGCGAGACCTATTGATGAAGGCCACCATAAAAGTTGAATACAAAATCGGACGCAGAGGATTTGAGACTCTGACCATCTGATCTGTATCCTCTTTCCGGAGACACTTCAAACTCTTTGGACAGTTGCTAGAATCACCAGAGATACAGAGGAGAACAATAAGAAACTGTTAGGGATGGATGCTCTTAGACCAGGCATCATCAAATCTGGCCCTTGAGGTCTGTTGTCCTGCACATTTTAGATGCATTTCTGCTTTCACACCTGAACACCATTGTTAAATTATCTCCTCAGTATGCAGCCAAGTTCTCTAAAGTCCTGCTAATGACCTGATTATTTGACTCAGGTGTGTTGAAGCAGAGACACATCTAAAAGGTGCAGGACTGTAATTGAGGAAGCCTGTCTTAGAGACTGGGATTTGCTTTACCTTATTTTGCCATCTTGTGACGTTGCCGAAGCCTCCGGTGCCAAGCCGCTCCTTCAGCTCCCATGACCCGCAGGTCTGCGGCTGCTGCAGTGGGACTCGATTCATAGCCTCCTTGCGTAAACTAAACAAAAATTTTAAATTGAGGATTAGTGTTACTAAAACTGTAAAGTTCAGCATTTGGAGCTTCAAGAAAACAAGTCAGTAAATTAACTACTCAGTTTTGTACAGGATATTACAGCAAAAAAAAATATAACCTTCGAACAGCTAACAGACTGAACCAAGAACACTTAAACCAAATTATAAAAAAGCACATAAAAATACTTAAAAATATCCCTGAATATTAGGAAATATTTATAATGAATTATGACCCAAATTACTGCTTTCAGATGGCAGTAATTAAATCAACAGTTTACATCACAAGACAAAAAAAAAATAAAGAAACTGCAGTTTTACAGTTTATTTAAAACAAAAAAAAAGAAATGTGAAACTAATTAGGGTGATTTGAGAAGTGTGCAAAATGTGTGTGTTTATTTGTGTTTAAAGAAACTGAAACAGAGTATTTACAAAATATAAACAGAAATGTGAAGAAATTGGTCAGTTTGTTGGGGACAGAGATGGTTATAAAGTATAAGATCAGCTGAGAGGAAGAATCTGCTTTAATGTTCCTTTGTACACCTCTGGTGTAGAAAACTGTCATTGGAGACTCTCTAAAGCTTCTTACATGGGGTGGGAGATATTGTCTAACGTTGATATTATTTTTGCTGGAGTCTCACTGTCTCCCACCTCCTTCAATGAGTCCAGGCAAAATCAGAGGACAGAACTGGACATCCTGATGAGCTATCTAACATCTTCTTCTGCTGCTGCAACAGACTACAACATATTTTTATGTAATAATACATTTTTTTCTGTAATTGTTAAATATAATGATTTATATGGCGATTGCCACTTTTTTTCAGTAATTGTCCACCATGTTTTCTGTGAAACATATAATACTGTTTTTTAATTATGCCTTTTTTTGTAAAAATAAATAAAGAAAACAAAACTACAACATGTTGTACAACATGGGTGAAGCCAACAAAGACTCAAACCATTTAAAATAGGTCACATATCTCATAAAAATCCTTCAGAGCATACGTTGTTAAAACACTGACTACATGCAATAAAACTCCTGAAATCAATCTCATTTTTATTAACAAGTTGATTCTGATTATAAATATTAATGTTTGGGGGTTAGAGTCCTGATGTAAAAATGTTGAGAATCTGAGAGGAATACTATAAATTAGGGTGATGGCAAAGAGGCCCTTTGAACTTAAAAGTCTAGGAGAACATCGCCAAAGTTAAATGGTGAAAAAATGGAATCCAGAAAACTTGTAAGCTCTTATAGAAAGGCTTGCTGTAAAGTTAATAAAGGTGTTTTTACTATTTAATGACAAATGTATAAATAGTTTTCAACGTGCCTTGTACACCTCGCACCTTTTTCCTGTTACCAAATAGAAGAGTATTCTATCTTTTCACATAAATAACAAACGTGATATTTGATAAAGCTAAATGATCGAGTGATCGGTGAATGTAAAATACCTCTGACTCAAACAGTATGTTTTCGGTCTTAACTATAGAGTTTTAACGTGGCCTCCTCATTACATGCCTCCATGTTTTAGACTTTAATCTTTACATTTCTCCACATCTTAATCTATCCCATTAAAACACATCTCCTTCCCGTGTGTTAGCTGATATTGAAGAGGACTGCTGCAGTAGTTTCGCAGTTTGTTTTCATCCAGACGAGCGCCTCAGCTCATTCCTACCTTTAACTTTCTTTGCAGCGTCTTTCTCGGCTTTCTTTAAACTCTCTTGTATCTATTTGTGTGTTTGGGCTCTTTCCACCCCTTACTGTAGTTATATTTTGGCGTCAAGAAAACTCACACGGGAGACTGTCTACTTCCTGATACTCGCATTTCCTGTAAACCGTAAAAAACCTTGGACCCGCCCACTCACTGTTCAACGCTGTCACCTTCCTGTCGGTGAAGTATTTGGCTGTCTAAAGTAATTCAATGCTTACAAAAAAGAGACAAAAACAAAACAAAAAAACTAAATAAATAGAAAAAAAAAAACAGCTGAGCTTTCACTGTAATTTATGATTGCTATGATTTTGCTTTTGTTTGGTTTCTTCATGCTTTGCTAAAGTTCCAGATGTGTTTGAATTTCCAAAGATCTTAAAACCTGCAGCTCTGTTTTTTCTCCCTCCACACTGACTCGTTTTGAACTTTATGATAATTAGGATAATATGATGATATATTGAAATCAACACGTTGTAATATATTATAGGAAATCTTAACTTTATCAGTGTTTTCTGTCTAACACCATCCATCCATCCACCCATCCATCCATCCATCCATCCATCCATCCATCCATCCATCCATCCATCCATCCATCCATCCATCCATCCATCCATGTATAGTTTTAAATAAATACATGCTCAGACCCTTGCAGAAGGTGTAGAACTGAGCAATGCTGATTATGACCAAATAGGTATATTTTTGAGAATGGAGATGTCTTCCCTGGGGCATTGACACGGGTAGACTGGAAGATGAAGGAGGGAGTGAGCTGAATGGATAAGGAGGTTGACTTAGGGGAGGAGTTGCAGCTTGATTGGAAGGCAGACACTCTTGACCATGATGAAGCAGCTTAAAAATGAGAGTTGTGGATCAATAGCATCCTATTGACTGCTAATTAGGCTTGTAGAGCAGAAAAAACTGGGGGCGAATGACGTTGCAGTCAGGAGGCAGAGTCTTCAAGATTGAAAATACATCTTTTAGGTTTGTTTTTGTATTTCCAAATGTAAACAGAACTTTGTAAGATGTACAAAGCTTTGGATATTGTTTCATTACCTAATTCCATTTTAAACTTCTTAACATCTTTGACCTGCTTGCTGTGTCCTTTGCTGCTTATTAATCTGTTTAAAATCTGTTTTTTGTCTAATGTGACTTTAAAACCTTTACAGATGAGCAGGATTTGCACCAAAGTTGAATTACAACATGTTGCTGAACTTTCTATCCATCTTCTGTTGCAGATGTTTATCTCAGTAGTAGTTTGATCTCACAGAGAGCTCACTGACTCTTCTTTCTTTTGATGAAGTGAAAGAAATTAAACCAGAGTCCCCTGGATATCGACATGACAGCTGCAGGTGTAGTGACAGATAGCTCTGTCATGTAATTTATAATAGTGAAGTTGGATAATATATAATGATGCACCCTAATGAAATGGACAACTGCTTCCAACTAACAACACATGTAGTGATTAAGTGAAAAAACTGGGTTTGGATAACAGCTGAGTGATTGAGCAAGACTCCTACATCAAGTCTGGAGCGCTCGTAAAATAAGAAAAATAAGAAATGGGAGAAAAATGGAAAATGTAACATTTTCTCCTAAATCACCCGTTTTAAGAACTAATTTGTTTTTATGAACTCTTCTTGCATGAAGCTCAATGTCCTTATTTAATACAAAGAATATTTACACTTAAAGAAAAGTGGCAGTTAGCTTAGCTATTAGCAAAAAAAAAACCTTTCCTTTTCTGCCATTCATTCTCAAACGCCTGTTCATAAAAAGTGGTAAGAGAACTACAAAGCAGGGACAGACAATTTTGGTGGATTTACGGAAAGAAATCAGGACCTTTCAGTTGGGATCTTTGATGCTACAAGTTTATCATGAGCCAGTTCATCTGATATAATAATATCTACTTATTCTTTTTATTTTAAAGTTGTTAAAATTTGACATTTCTTTATCGAGTTTGAAATGTGTTTCCCTTGAAGTTTAAATTATCTCAATTCCATAAATATGTTGATTGACAAATTAAAATGATACAAAACATTTAAAAGTTAGACTGAATATTATCCGATTTTTTTGCTCCCATTAAGATAACACTGGGACAACCAAACCTACGGTGGCCCTGAGGTGTAAAGCACTACAACATTAATGAGGCACTATTACAAATTATATGTTTATTATGGGATATTCAGAAATAATATTGTAAAATGATCTTTAACTTGCTCCCAACCAGCAGCAGAGGGGAAACGCGTTAAAGTAAACAGCGGGGCTGTCGAGTCTAAGACGAATCAATTTCATCACGTCATCATTTGTCCCTAAAAAAGGAAACTTCTCCATAATAAATATTACAACAATCGTCTAATCGCTTAGATGTTATACATAGGTTAGGACTTAGCAAGATGCTCGATGTTAGCAAACGCAAACTAACATATGCGAGAGTTTTCGTTAATGTTGTGTTTTTGAATTTGTAATTGTGCTTCGTTAATGCTGTAGTGTTTTGCACCTTGGGGCCACCTTACAAACCCCATAAAGTGCAGCAAACTGGTTGTCACAGGTGAAACTTTTTGATTCAGTGATCAATAACTTTTGAATAGTAAAACATGCTGTGTTATAAGAAAATAGTTTGAGACTTTATGCTTTGTACTGATATAAAAAAATGAGTTCTGTAGATGACTTGTTTGTAGGAATTAGGACAATTGTGAAAAAGCATGCCATGCATCACCAGTTTTTCCTACTTGGCCTGTACAAAAAACCAAATTTATCTTTTACAAGGCACTGTAGGAAGAAGAAATGTCTTTAGGAAAAAAGACAAGATGTCCACGTGGTTTTAGTTTTAACATTCAGGAAGTAAGGTCCTGGTTTCTTGGATAAATAACTCCAGTGAACTTTTTGTGTTGATTTATAAAACACTTATAAAACAGTATTTGGATGATCCTCAAATAATCTAAACTGCTTCTAGATTCATTCTTAACAAGACTCTCAAGATTTTAACTAGAAAAAGTGCATTTAAGTCTTTCAACACTAATTAGTAATGTTTTAGTGGTATTAGTCATGTCCATTAGCTCAGTTGTATCTAAACTGCGTCTTTTCTTACGCCACACCTTATAACTCTGCTGGGTCATTGTTGACCCAGCGGATGTTGTAATTGGAGAAGCACTTGAGATTTTCCAGCTGAGTGACGTTTTTGTTTTCATTACTTGCTATTCTTGGAGAGTAATAAGTACAAAACGTATCATGAAAATACATCTGACACATTACTGATAAATATTTCTTGTTTGTGAAAAACATGTAAACTGGAATGTTTTCCTTTTAGAGAAAATATTTTTTCGAGTGATTTATTAAAATCTTTTTTAATGAAGAGAGGATGCAAAGAGAAGAGGCCTCATAGAAGCTTCAGCAACACTGATAAGAAATATTTATTGTCTTAATTAAAACCACTACGTAGTAAGATGATAAGCAAATGCCTCACATAGTTTGTTATGATCTATTACTATACAATCAATTATTGTTTTCCTTACAAGAATAAAAAATATGGAAGTTCTTTTTATCTGATGTTATGAACAACTGTTTGACTGACTTGAAAAACTTTAAAATAAAATTTTTCATAACATTTATGACATTCAAAAAAAGATAAGAAAATACAGCTATATTCCCTGTGTCATTAGAAGACTTGAAAACTTTGTCATCATCTTCTCTAACAACGTTTTTTCTTCGTTGGATTCCTCGTGCTAAATGATTTTAAATGCACATATACATTGTAAGGTGTTTATTTACAGCAGAGGCACCAGTAACTAAAAAACAAATGTGTGTCCAACAGGTTTGAGGTGGATTCTTTTTAAGATAAGACTTGTGATGGGAACTGAAACATCTGAAACCAAATGTCTTCCAAATTTTGTGTCCACCTCTGATTAAATCCAACTGTTTTCACAGAAAGACGGCCCTCAACTCATATTTTCAAAAATTATATTTATGGAGTAAAAAATGCAACAGTTTCTTAGATGATTTTTCTTTTCAGTTCTTTTGCTCCTGTTTTTACATATTTACAGACTTTTTATGGAGTTATTGGAGTAATCTGGATAATATTAACTACTCTGGTGAGGATTTAACACCCATTCATGTTTTCTCCATTTGTAGATGATGGTTCTTATTTAGAAATACAAATGTCAGATATTAATGACTTTGGTTCATATCTATTCTTAATTTTTCTTAGATTGGAACATGATGCCGGGATCTTTTTCTCCGTGTGAGGTTGTCAGACAGTTAGTGGGATCTAGGCGTCATTTTGTTAAGTGAATCTAGACTCTGAAAATGTTATTAATTGTTGTCATGACATGCTGCACAACATGCTCTGGTCATTAAAAAGCCATTGGCATCATTTTGGCCGGATGTTTGACCACTCATCAGAAATGGTCAACTGCAGTCTAATTCGGATAGTTTGGTAGGATGGGCCTATGAAAGGTCCACATATTTTCACAGACCGTCCCAGAAGCATAACTTCCCCCCTTTGTATCCATTCCTAAACCAGCCCAGATGTGTTTTAGTATAACTGCCCTGCCTGAAAACCCAACTGTGCTGCTCTTTCAATTCATTCTTCATTATTTTGCACAATGAACCAGGGAAGTCCCACAGCATGATACTACCACCACCAGGTCTATACTACAACAGTCTAAGGTACTAAAGCCTCACCTTTTGTTTTTTTTTACCTCATTATTCTTATTTCTGTTGACAAATTATTCAGACTTCAAATGCCCGACCTGCCTTGATGGATTTTGGTTTGTTCTTGAACATCCTGCTCCACTTTCTCTGACCACAATGGGAACATTTGGGCTACATGGTTGTAAACTTGAACCTAAATGAGTGTTTAAAACCCACAATAATACAAAACAAACAAGAGCTGGTTTTGGGTGGCAGATCAGGGTGATATCAGACTCCTGTAATACTATTCCTAATACCCTCACCTTTACCTAATACTGACAAGATACACATACAATAGACTTTGCTCTGTTTGCACATTGAGTTCAAATTCTTATTAAATCATATTTCAACAAATAGACATTTGTCAACCCTGGCAATAAGATCTGGTCTAATAAACTCCAAAAGTTCCAAATTATCATAAAGATTGATGTCTATAAGAAGTGTTTGTCATTTCTAAAACATTTTTATTCTGTTAGGGTTTGTATTTCTCTTTGTATGCTTTGATGTGTTAATATAGTTTAAAAAAATAAAATTGTACTAAACTGCATGATTGGAAAGAGCAGTTATTTATCAGCATGATGTTTGTATGGTTGAATCCATCTGTCTTCCTTGTCATAATTTCCATTGTGCTTTTGAGCACAGCCCTTAACCCCCTGTGTGATTGTAGCTCAAGTGTAGCAGCATATCGAGTCGCAGTGTGACTAAAACTGTGTTTTTACTATAAGGTAAATAAAAGGATTAATTAACTGTTTTTTTGTAGTAAACGTTTTAATTACTAGGTGGAACTGGTATTTTACTATGATATAAGGATTATTATAATGATTAAAAAAACTGAATAGTAGAATATGATATATAGACTACTATAAAAAATAATTATAGTGATTATTAAACTGCTCCACTGTAGCATCAGTGTAATGTGAACAGTGCAACAATTGAGATATGATGTAAACATATTCACTATTCTGTTCCTCAATTCCTCGTAACAATTAGTAATTTAAAATTAGGAGAACTCTCTGTATAAAGCTCTGCCCCACAGGCTACATCGTCCTCTCCCACATTCATCGCCATCACTATCATCACCATCATCATCATCGTCGGTAAGCCGCTCCCCTGCTTAGGTCACATCTGCCCGCCCCTTCAGGCACCGGTGGGACAACAGCAGTGCCAATAAAAGTCCGGACGGGACCGTGGAAGCGGTAGAACCCTGCGAACATCAGCGTTTCTCTAAAGGGATCTTTTCCAAGAAGACTTATTATCTGGTAAATTCCTCTTAATTATTTATCCAATGTCGCGATGCTTTCTGTCTTCTGCTGCCCGGTGTTCGTTTTTACCACTATTATTCTATTAAAGGGGCTTTAACAAGCAGCGTCCAGTTATTTTTCTGTTTTCAAGATTTTTGCTGCTTTATAAAGAATCGTTAGTTTGATGCAGTTTATCCTAATATAAAGACATTTCACCAAATATATGTTCATAGGAAAGACTGCCTTTCAGTACTGCAGCTATAATCTGATGCGGTTTATTTCTGATAAAACTTCCAGCAGAGTCAGGTTTAATGTTTGGGTTTTACTAGTATTCTGTGTCATTTCCCATGACTTTTGTAAAGAGCAGAAACTGGGTGAATTTCAGATGCTGATGTTTCTACTTCTATCCGATCAACCTGTTACATCTGGTGACCTTTGCAGTCCTGTGCAGGTGTTTTTTTTATATTAAGATGTTTAGCTGGTGATCTAAATAAAGCTGTCTGCATTAGTTGCTGCAAAAATCAGTGAATGTGTGAGAGGGATCCTTTCATCTACCCACTGCAGAGATTCTTCTTGAAACAGATGCTTTGAGGTTGAAAAACTCAAGCTGATCTCTAAGGGTTTGGCAGCTCATGGAGATGTTTGGGACTGGCAGGATTAGCTGATGAAGATGAAACACACAAGGCCTTTCAATGCTTGGCTGCTGGGTTCTGAAGAAAAAAAAGCTGCGTTTTTATCTGAGCACTCATCTGTTTATACATCTCATAAATGCCTCAATGTGTCTGCTGTCCTGGGAATCAAGATGACTCACAGCGGCTCAATCTCTGCTGACCGGTTGAATTTAATATCCTCTGCTTCCTCCTCCCTTCCTTGCCCTCTTTTCTTTCTTTCCAGATTCTCCATCCTTTCGTGTTTGCTTTCCCTGAAACTGTCTCATGCCTCACCGTTTACATTCATTTCTTATATCAACACCCCTCTATCTGCCGCCACAGACTTTTTAGCTCATCATGTTTCTGGCTGATAAGGAGTTCCCAGTGTAGTTGCACAAAAAAGGGAGGCTGGAAGGTAACAAAGCAGCTTGCTGTTCTTTGGGACTTGAAACCAGATCACAGCTGCTTTGTTTGAAGCCTGACCAAAGAAAAAAAAATGTAGGCAAAGCATGAATAGATAGTAGCTTATTGTTAGAAAATGACATTTCTGGTTTTAACAGGTTGTCATCAATATGACCTTATTTGATAGCTTAAAACTTAAGAAAATCTACTTCTGGACTGATTATGTATACATTATTTTATTGCAACCAAACCTGTTTAAAAAGGAATCCAGGAAATGAGCTCTAGTTACTAATCTAACTTAAACTCCTAAAAGATTGGATCATAAATCTTTTTTGATACAAGTTCCTCCCCTTTGTGCCAGTACTGCAACACTATTCACCATGTGTTCATTTCTTTCCATTAGTTTGCTACAGAGCTGCAAATCTCACAATTAATGCAGTAAAATGGTTTGTAAAATATAAAATTCAATTGATAATTTTCATCTCAATGAAAACAATTAATCTCAAATACACTTTTTCTTTTTGTCATTGCAAACAGTATTTTTTTATTAGGGCTGCCTAATATCAGGAATACATGCAATTGTGATGCTGTCACTGATGATATATCCATTACCATTGACCCACATTTTTCTAAACCTTTTCTTTTTTATTACATCACAATATCCCCATTATTCTATGTTAGCTCTATCACATCAGTTGCTATAAATATGCAAGTGTGGTCATCGAGGATAATATAAAAAAATGTATTATTGGTTTGTGGGCATGGGATGTGATACAATCCCCAACAGCATAGAAAATGTGCACATATGTCCAAACAAATTGATTAGTTGATGTGTACAATGAATAATGATATTAGGCTTTAGATTCGGTCATTTTTTAAAGGATCCCAAAACGACCAGTTTTAGAAGGGTATAGTTTGATATGGGAAACATTAAAGAGACAGAAGGTAAAATTTTGTAGTGATGTCAGAAAAAAAGAAAATCCCCAAACCTGCAGATTTCATCACCAGATTCAGAAAACCAAACTATTATTAAGCCGCAGTGTGAAGGAAGAGAAAGAAGATCCATGAAAAGAAAGAAAAAAAGCACATCACAACAGTCTGCATTCATTTCAATTTTTTGCAACCTTGTGGAATGTTTGTTCCTCATTATCAAACCATTCATAACTTAGCTTGTTAGTGGTTTGCACGAACACAGGACTCTCTCATATTGAACCTTTTTACAAGCTCAGCACTGCATCATTATTACCCATCCATTCTGATACTCTGATACTACTCGCTAAGACTGTGGTCAGCACTAAACATCAGTTCCATAAATACACACAAATGTCACACACCTGGTGGCGTTTGCTTCCAGTTTTGGACATAACTGCAGAGTGCAGGCATGTTTGTGCCTACCTATCACCAGTGTCTGTTGTATTTGTTTGTAGTGCTTAAATGCTCCATGTTAAACCTGCCATTATGAGTCACAGTCTGGTATCTGCTTCTCTAAAGATGTTTTCATGTAGTCTATTCTTATTTGAACTACTAAGAAGGGGAACCACACTCTCTTTAGGCTGGGGAATTGTTTGAAGAGTTTTTTCATATGACTTCTTTTAGGAATTATTTTCAAAATAAATATTTAGGTCACTTCTAAATTCTCAAAGCTTAGATTTGTCCCGTTTTGGAACAATAAGGAGTTCATGCTGTAATGGTTCTTTTTTCCCAAATATAAACAGTGAAGCACGATGGTGGCTCCGTCATACTGTGGAGATGTAGTTTGTTTTAGTTGATACTGGAAATCGAAAGAGATTCAAGCAGAAGATACAGCAAGTCCTAAAAACAAGATAATTCTGCAAGACAACCTGTTAGAGGCTCTAAATGACTTCAGATCAAATTCTCTTAAAAGCAAACTGTTCCCAGAAAAAAAAGAAAAGTCTAAAAAGGATTCAGTTATGGGATTCAGCAAAAATGACAAAACTTATTTTAGGCACAGATGACCCCCTAAATGGGCCTCTGCACTTAAAACTTCTAAAACTGTGGGAAACATGTGTTCATGTCTGATGCGCTGCATGCCAATGAGTGTTTTTTTGCATGCATGCTCCGATCTACCGCCTCCAAGTCAGAGGCCTGATATCAGCTGTGTTTTAACAGGAAACACATGCTTTCAGCTGACATGGCTGCAGAGAGGGCTGGATTGAATGGAGCAGGACAGATGCACAAGGGAAACAAAAAAAACAACAAAAAAACTGGTGTGCTGTTATCACTCCGCCAGTGAGGCTCTTGTATTGGGGGGGATGGTGGGGGAACAGGCGTTGAGCAGCGGAGTTTTTATTTGACTCGGGACATTTGGTTTCTACCAGGGGCTGTGCAGTTTTGGTGAGTTTCTGTTCTATAAGTTGATTACATTGCAGTATAAGTTTGTTTTACTGAACCCAGAGTGAAAAGAGTAGTAATTTGGTGATTATCTCCACGTTCCTGACCACTTTGTTCATTTTTGTGAGTGGTTGCCAACGTAGCTGTTCCGCGTCACATATATTTTACAACACATGTATTTAATGAGCTCAGGCACCACAGAGTGACTCACTGCAGATTGTAACCAGGCAGAGAAGCACTCCCTCCCCAGCATATCATCAGACAGCTATTACTGTCTAAGTAATGCATGTGCTCTATGAAAGAAGTTCCATTTACCTACATTTAAAAGAAGTTGGAAGTTCTTTATCATTTTTATGTCTCAGTTTATATCTTGCAGAGCTTTCTCAGTTCCTTTTTTTAGGCTTTCTTCCTCTCATCTTCTCCACTGTTGTGACTCATGTTTACTCACACTTGATTGAAGAACAGCAGACTCTCGGTTTTCTTCCAGTTTCTGCATCGAAGAAGTCTGTTAGAACAAAAAGAACCATTCTGAAGTCCAAAAGTTGTCTCTTAACCTTAATACATTTAATGGAGATTTTACTCCAAGGATCAGTTCAAAATAGTGCATAATTGGGAGTTATAAGTCAAAGAATACATAAGAAAATTAATTAACAGTAGAAATCTGAAAAGTGGGGCTTTTTTGACTGTGTCTTAAAACCAGCTGCAGTTATAACTGCATGTCCTTTCAGTTACATTATGCCTCCAACAACCTTCCACAGACGTGAAAGTTTTATGTGTTTTTTCTTTTTTTTTGCATATTACCTCAGGCTCAGTCCGACTCAATAAAGAATGTCCTTACAAAATCTTTTGTGTTGGTTCACCACTTTGAATCCCTAACAGATACAATAAAACCTATGGAGGATAATGAAGCTTTGTGAAAAAGTTCAACTACTATTAAAAGTGTGAAAGTTTAGACTTGTTGTGCACCTTTTTTTAGCTCCAGAATCGTCCACATATTGTTGTCTGATGGGGAGTTTAGTGCCGTTTTTTAAACAAATACCAAGTGGCTCATTTCCTGTTTATTCCTCCTGGAAAAAAACAAATTGTTAGACTTTTCTATCTGATGTAATTAAACCAAAGGAGGGGTCCTCATAGGAGGAATGTAAACAAATAAGGGAAATGAATTCAAGGTGGACTGAAAACCTGAAATAATGCAGGTTTGCATAGACCCTTCAAATTTCCTCCTAAGTTGAATAAAACTGGAAGTGGCTTTCAGATTCCCTCCAGGACTGCGGTGTTTCCAGCCCTTCCTCTCCAATGGCATCCGCCTTGTAGTGTATAAAGTTTGACTAAGGAAGGAAGCAGAATGTAGAGACAGTTCAGCTGGGAGAAGTTGACCAATGTTATGATTTTCCTGTGATTGTCTCAACTGATGACATGTCTTTGACAAAAATATATACAGACATGCAAGAATGCCTGCAAGGGATAATCAAGCCAATGGCAATAAAAATATGTAACTGAAATGTCTTGTTGTTGCAGGTTCAAAAGAATTAAAGAATGCTTCAAGATAGGCACGTGTTATAATTATTTAAGCAGTATGCTGTGTCAGACCTTTAAAGTTGCCCATGCTTAAATGTATTAGAATATATTTGATTTGATAAATATTCTCTAAAGTCTTCTATTTATCTGATCTTCTTGCAGAAGTGAAGACTATCTAACCACAAAACCAGAAAAAGGCATGACGAGTTTAATGCAAGGAATCTTCATCCTTTTTGCTTTCTGCTGCTCCCTAGCGGACAACGTAAGTATTACCAAACGATAGAAGAATCTGCATACAACACCATTTCTAAATATACATATATGTTTATCAAACATTTTGGAAATGTTTTTTTAGTTTGTGGTCTATCTGTTAAGTAAAACATTCAACTATTATTCTTACTATAAACATCACATTTTTAACAAACACCTGTACCATTTTAGAAAAAGAAAATATACATACATATTTAAAAATTTATGGCAGCCGCCATTGCCAAATAGCAATTATTGGAATGTAAATGGGACATGGTCATGTTCAACAGGCAATTGTCTCTAGTCAGTTGCTGGAGAGGGGGACTTAAGTGTAGAAAAGAATTTTGGTTCTGGCAGGAAGAAATGAGGGATTTTAATCAATTTAAAAAGGATAAAAACTTGAAGCACAACAAGGGAAAGAGGTGGTGACAGAAATAAAAACAACAAGCAAAGGCAGGAAGCGTTTAGTCACCTACCCATTCACCATGACCAACAGAGAGCTTATATGCCGAGGGAGGTGTGGAGAATGACAGAATAGTGGATCGCAAATCAGGAGATAATATTGAGCAGCTGAAGCAGAAAGAAAGCGGGAAATGAGCTATTCAGCACAGAGGAGCTGAACTAAGACACAAGAAAGTACTTAATCTAGAAAATAAACAAGGACATAAAACGGAATAGAACCAAGGAAGAAACTAACCACATGAAGATTACGAGAAAGTAAACTGAAGTGAAAACCAAACCCTAACACCCAAAGATCATGACCGTCCGTTTTTTTGGGAGGGGAATTTTTCTGTCTGGTTTTCCAGCTGTTTAACAGTTCTTAGCTGCATTTTTTCTTTGTTTTACAATGTAGTAAATATTTTTACTTGGTTAGGGTTTGCACTACTGGCACCAGTCCACCACCTGGACTCTTCAGTAAGACCATCCTGTAAAAATGCATGCAGTTTAGCCTTGTGCTTAGGAACCTTAAACTTATAAATCTCACTTTTACATCATTAATACCTTACCATAAATGTAAGCTTTTTTGTCAGACGACACTCCCTACAAATAGAGGTGAAGGCATTTGAACTGTGCACTGAAAATAGCTTAAAGGGCCTGTATACATAGGCCCCCCTTTGTTTTAACTTTGATCAAACCTACTCCTAAGCAGGTCCAAAATAAGCCTATACTGAAAAAAACCATTGGAACATTTGTGGGGCAGAGTAGAGCTAGGCCAAGTGGAGCTGATGAAAAAGCGGTTCCAATTTTCACACATTCACATTCTTTTATGGTCTGTTTAAGAAAGTTGAAGTATCTGTAGAAAAACCCATAGATGCAAGAGACAGAATTGACTATTCACTGTTACTACCAGCAAATCATTCTTTGTCTCCTAAAACCTCTGCAATTTCTCAAACATATATATATATCTATATATATATAGATATATATAGATATATATATCTATATATATCTATATATATATGTGTCTGTGTGTGTGTGTGTAGTGTGTTCTATTTTTTAGATGCTGAGACGAACTACTTTTGACCTTGTTTTTACTTGGAGGGGGATTGGCTAGACCCAATAATAAAACCAGAAGCTTTTTTTAATGTAAAATCACTTTTATAGAGATCGTTTTTTTTTTAAATAATAAAATTATTCATCTTTTAAAGTGTGAAAAACCTTTTTCATTGTCTTTCCAGTCTTAAAGTAAATCCTCGGTCATCCTGCACCCTCTGCTGCTGTGTTTTTAACTTGTCCTTTATGTCTGCAGGTGGGGGCACTTCGCACCAAGCGAGGGACCCGTTTTTACAGAGGTGAGCCTGTTAGGCAGCCTTCTAGACGGACGCTGTTGATAGTTCAGCTCAAGAAGCCTTCACCTTCCTATGAAACATCCTGTGAGCCTCATCATGTTTCTGTTTCTCCTATGTCACCATAATACATTTCTATATCATCATTGTTGTCTTTTAATCCTCTTCTGTCAGTCCTCTTCTTTTTAGTTTTGTTTGTTGATGATTAAATCAGTGTGAACTAAGTATGTCTCCCTGTTTGATTTGCCTGTCTCTCAATGTTTTTTTTGTGTGTTTCTTTAGTACTGTGTGTGGATAGTGAAACATCAGCAGTGCGTAGTCTTGGTGACTCTTGGCTGCGATGGAAAGGACAGCGTGTGGAGTATTGCCATTGCGCGTTAAGAGGAAGAGAGCTTTGTCATGTCGTGCCTGTCGTCAGTGAGTCAAATTTTAACACAAACACCATAGAACCATTTAACCAACTCTTCTTCCCTCCTGTCTTTCTGTTGCACAGCCTAATCAAGTGTTGGGTGGTTTTTGTGTCCGTCTGCCTTCCAGCCGTCACTGAGCCGCCTGCCTCCATTATAGCTCTGCTTTTACCTCTAACTCGCTGTTACAACCTCAGCTGATTATTTTTTGTTGGGCTGGCTCGCTCACGTTTTTACTTCCCTGTTATTTCAGTGAATCCACATGAAGAGCCGCTGCGTTTCAGTGCGTTTCCAGTTTAGTCTGAGATTATTTGAAGACACTCCTGCCAGACCAGACATTGTGCGCACTTTCAACCCCATTTAGAGAATCTGCGAAGCATGATTAACCCTCCCTCAGACAAATTACAATCACATTTTTCATCACTTGTGCAAACCTCAACTGAGCTTGAAACATTTTAAAAGCAAAACAAGAGCAAATACATCCTGGCATCATATTTTAAAGAAACGCCACAATGTAGTGATGCTTTGCTCTAGTAGGAAGGGAGCCAGATCAAACCACGTAAACACTCACCACTCAAACCCTCTGTTTTAATTCTTTTCGTTGCAGGCATGACAAACTGCTTGGATTATGATCATTTTAAGCTGTTGCTGCTCTACAGAAATGGATGACGTGGGGCTGACTAAATGGCTCCATCTCTCTTTTTCCAGACTGCTACGTGTCCCAGTGCTACAACGGGGGAACCTGTAAAGAGGCCGTCTACTCATCCGACTACATCTGTCAGTGTCCCCCTGGCTTCAGTGGAGCTCAGTGTGAAATCAGTGAGTACCCACGTGACTCTGTAATCTGGGTCAGAACTGGGAACCTTAATAATTGCCCATCAGATGTAAAAAGTGCCCAAACAACTTCGCAAAATCACAAATATATTAAATTTGGGTTAACAGAAAACTTGTAACGCTTTTTAACTCCTTGATTTTTATAGTAAATTCCATTGTGAAAACAATGATGCTTACTACTGTGAAGTGTATGTGCTCAAGTTTATGCCTTTAATGCAACTCTGAGTTTTTGTTGTTCGTATAAAATATTTTCATAACTTGTGTAATTATACGTCGACTTACAACTAGTTGAATGAGACCTCTGTCATGGCCTGAGGGGGTCCCCCTTTCACTGACACTAAGCAGCTTTGAGGAGGGTGGCAGGAATTCATAAGCTATCTTGGCTGTGTGCGTAATACAAATGGTTTGTTGCATATTTGTAATAATGGGCGCCAAGGGGTTAAAAGTGTGGCCTGCATTCATATTTAAAGTGAATCTTTTTCATACAATGGTTCGAACATCTTTTGTTGTAAGTTGCTCACAGCTTAAAACTGCATTCAAATATTTGTCTGTAGGTATTTGTCTGTAAAAACACCAGAAAAAAACCTGCATTATTTGACCTCCTTTGGTCTCTATCACATAAGATCCTCATTAAACACATCGTTTGTCCTTTTAATGTTACTAAACATGAGAAAGTTCAAGGGGTGTGAATACTATTGCAAAAAGTGCATAGATGCATAGACTTAGGGCGTGCAGGTGGTGCAGTGGTTAGTGCGCACGACCCATGTACGGAGGCCTTAGTCCTCGACGCGGGCGACCCAGG
>JAUZNJ010112489.1:1617-13429 GCA_034780135.1 Jordanella pulchra | reverse complement strand
ACTGAGGTGACTCCAAGGCAGAATCCAGAGACGTAATCAAAGGTCCAGAAAAACAGGTCGAAGACAAAAAGCAGAATCAGGGTCTCAAAGGCAAACAGGTCAAAACAGACAGGCAGACAGACACACTGGACTAGACTCACCATAAGGCTCGAAATAATCTGGCACCAGCTTCTGGTCTGAGGCAGGTTTATACAGGCTGCGGCGCTGGTGGAGCTGATGAGAGCAGCGCAGCAGAGCAGGTGGGGATAATCAGGCAATTAGACCAGAGCTGGTGCACAGAATCATGACACTGACAGAATTAAACATTCTTCAAAGGCTTCTTCTTGGGTTGATGTTTCTTGGTCTTTAAATATCTTTGTTTTCAGGTACTTAAGAGGCCTGATGGGGACCTTCAATGAGAGAGCAGAGAAACTCATGGATAAGCTCTCAGAGCTGGCTGATAATAACACAGAAGCCACGATGCTTCAACTTATCAACTGTGTCACGCTTGACGTCATTGCTAAGGTGCCCTTAGTTTTGTTTTGTTTAGCAAAAAAAGGGATAAACTCCGGTCTTAAACACCGTTCGTCTAGCTTAATGTATGTTTTTTCAAACTTAGGTTGCTTTTGGCATGGAGTTAGACCTCCTGAAGTATACTTCACCTTTCCCCAAGGCCATCGAGACAGTTCTAAAAGGGATGATGCACTATGTGAGAGACTTCACATATGAGGTAATAGTTCAGTTTTATTTTAGTTTATTTAAGCACAGAAGAAAAAAAAAGGATTTATCAATCAAAGGCATGACAAATTGCTGTTCCAGTACAATCCCAGGAACAGAAAATTTGTTAATGAAGTGAGGGAAGCTTGTCGTTTTCTGCGCACAACTGGAGCTCAGTTGATCCACAAGAGAAAGATGGCTATGCAAAATGGAGAGGACGTTCCCAAGGACATTCTCACACAGATCATCAAGACTGCTGCCACAGGTTGTAATCAAAAAATGAAGTCAACATTTTCTAAACAAAATGTGAGACGAATTGACTGCTATGGTCAAGTAGATGTTGGCCTCCCCCTTTCCTTAAAGCTGAACCTTTTATTGAATAATTAGACATATTTTAGCATTTCAGCTGTAGTATCCAAGTTAAGGATGTCAGCTCCACTGACTCAATTCTCTCCTTATTTCAGAGGAAGTCATGACTGAAGAAGATGAGGAGTTCATGTTGGACAATTTTATAACATTTTTTATTGCAGGTGAGTATTTTTCCCTCCACTTTATTTTCCGTAGCCATGGTACTTTTTTACTTGTAGAACTGCAGGGTTAAACTTAGATTAATCCAGCCCTATGTTCACTTGATAATACAGTATAGGGTTGGTTCACAGATCTAGCCCAGCATACTAGAATAGGACTTAACCCCCCAAAAATGAATCAACATGAATAACGTTTTAATAAAGTGAGGGATACAGAGGAGATGATTTAAAAGAAAACTCCTTTTCTGGATGCTCTGAACTACAACTAGGCAGAGATTTTGCTTTCTGAATCTGAATTTAACCACCACTGCTCCAAAAGATCAGGCCTGTCATTCATGGACAGCCACATGACAGAGAAAAATCTCTGCTTAATGAATCCTCAATTGAATTAAGAACATGTAAGAATGTCTATAAATCGATAAGGAATTTGTCATGATACCTAAGAATGAACTAAGGTTTTGTTAGTATTAACTGACATATTTAGGATCACAGAGTTTTGAATCCAAAGTCTAAATGGCTCAAAAATTTACCAATATCAACTCAGAATTTTATAATTGGTTGATCACAAACTCTCACCAAAACCCAACACATTCAGAGGTAGATTTAACTGAAGATCTATTTTAACACGTTATCCCAGCAAATTTAACTGAATTCAGGATCATTTTAATGTGATGCAGCTTTGCTAAAATGGTGCCTTTCTAGGTCAAGAAACAACAGCCAATCAACTTGCTTTTTGCATCATGGAACTCGGAAGACATCCTGAAATCCTGGAGAAGTAAGACTTAAATTAAATTTAACGATTCCTTGTGGTATAGTTGTTGAACCATATGTGTTATGGTGTGTTTAAACTTTACAGAGCAAAGAAAGAAGTGGATGATGTAATTGGGATGAAACAAGAAATAAGCAATGATGACCTTGGGAAGCTGATCTATCTCTCACAGGTCATTTTTAAAAGCTGCTCCCTTACATGCTTTCTTCTCTTATATAAATATTTTTTTTTTATTTTTGCCCCGCGAAGTCATCATGTGTTTCTTATTGTTGCACAGGTGCTGAAAGAGACGCTGAGGATCTACCCAACTGCTCCAGGAACATCCCGTGACATAGAGGAGGACATAATAATTGATGGTGTCCACATACCTGGAGGGGTCAGCGCTGTGGTGAGTCTTTTGCTAAAAAATGTGCTGCATCAGAATGCAAATAGGGATCCTTGCAAAACTAAAGATGGTGAAATTAAAACAAAGTTTTTCAAACGATTCAGTTACTGCATTAGGTTGTTTCAACAAATGACTTTTCAACTCATAAGTGGAAACACATCTATTTTATGCTGCCTTTTAAGAGTCTTCTGACCACTGGAACTTTATCTCACATAACAACCACAATCTGACATGTCTTTATTTTGGGATTTACTGTGATAGACCAATCACATAACTTTACAGTGCAAGCAAAGTTATACATGACTTTTCATGTGCATCTCCAATTGCCTTAAATAAACTGAAATTATTTTAGAAACTCTAAACAAACATTATGTAAATATCTGGATATCCCAATTTGTTAAAAGGCAGAGTGACTTCATTAATTTACTCTATGAAATATAGAGAATGTCATAAAGGGCATGGTGTTGGTGGAGTGGTTAAGCACGCGACCATGTAAGGAGGCCTCAGCCCTCAAACAGCTGTTGCTGGTTCAAATCACAGCCAGTCTTTGCCTCTCTCTACCCCATCTTTCCTGTCTGTCTAGTTTCAAAAATAATACAAAAATAAAGGCCCACTAGAGCTTAAAAAAATAACATAAAAAAGATTATCATAAAAATCATGCATGAAGTTTGCTCTCATTCTAGCAAAAAGGCAGTGTAGACAGTTTGGCTAATGCTAGCAGACCAAGAAAAGGGAACTGATAGTCTGGTTTCATTTCTGACAATAATAAAAACTTATGGGATTGAAGTATGTGGTTTCAACCCTGTATGAAATTGTCTTCCTTGTTACAGTCTAAAAGGAATACTGATTCAATTGGTAAAAAGTAATTGAATTAATAAGTTTGCCCAACTGAAATTAGCTAGCTTTTCAGCTTAATAAATTGTTACCAAACTAATCACTTCATTTAAGTTGGAGCTACGTTTTCTCTTTAGAGTATACATGTGACATGTTACTCTGATTTTCAGTTTAGCACCTTTACTACGGGGAGAATGGAAAAGTTCTTCAAGGATCCTCTGAAATTTGATCCAGACAGGTTTCATCCAGATGCTCCCAAGTAAGTAAAACATAAAATAAGTCTTATTTTAAATGTGTGACTTTGCACATTTTTGTGTGCCATAAAATAAATAAAACATTGGATCTTATCTTTTTTGTTGTTTTTTATAAGGCCTTACTACTGCTACTATCCCTTTGCTCTTGGTCCACGTTCATGTCTAGGGTTGAACTTTGCTCAGGTGAGTCATAGAAATAGAAATCACCATACAGTCACACCACAAATACAAGGGAACAAACTGAGGTAACAAAATAAAAATACTCTTTAATTTTCAGATGGAAGCTAAAGTGGTGATGGCAAAACTGCTTCAGAGGTTTGAATTCAACCTCGTCCCAGGACAGACCTTTGAAATAGAGGACACTGGCACACTGAAGCCAAAGAGTGGAGTGATCTGCACCATCAGACACAGGAAATACAAAAACTAATTCATTTTGGATGCACTATATTCTGTATCTTGCATTCAGTTTACTATAATTTAACTAGAGCTTGACAATATTGACAATCTACACAAGGGGGCGCTGTGATCTCTTTAAATTTAAGGCTGGGTAGCATTTATTCAACTGCACAAGATGCTAAAAATATTTTAGAAATGCGAATAAATTAAATTATATTCTCATTGGATGTGATACTTTCATTGCTACTTTCATAAATGTTAACAAATGGACAATCCAAAGAAATAGTAAATTCTCTCTTATTCACGTGAACCTTTGGTTAATTTCTTTGGTGTTAATGCTATTTTGAGTATATCCATTTTTTATACAAAGCAGAGTTAGAGACAACTCCTAATTTTATTGCTTAATTTTTGAAACATGTAGAAGAACTTGTACCATATCTTAAATTGCTTAAAAAGTTCCAGAAATGCACTAGACGTAAAAATAACATTTTTGTTTTCTGTTGTCTTCATTTATTATGATTTTTGCTTGAATAAATAATAAACAAATACACAAACTTCTTTTTTGACTAATTTCTTCTTTAAGTTATCAAAACCATTCTTTTGGCTAAATTTTCCATTTAAAAATAAATAAGTACATTTTCTTTGTTATTAAAAAAGACAATCTCATATTATGTTTTATTATATGTTATATAATATATATTAATATATTATTTCAAACAAAAAAAAATATAAAAAGTAATTCAGTATGAGTTATATTTCATTTAGTTTGTTTTTATGTAGATGGCATGGCTCCTCCCCCTGGGCGCCCCTATATCAGAGTGCAACAGCAGCAGTTACCTAAAACAAAGTGTTAATCATTTGTTTGCATGTCCTGTCAATGGGAAGTGGGAACTACCTTTGTTGCAACCAGCTGTTCTCAATGCTGAGGTTGATATTAATTCTGTATTCTATACAAATAGCCAAAGAGCTATTTCTCTATTTTCTTAAGGAATCTAGATAGTATTTGTCTTGTCTGCTGTAAAATCTGTAATATCCAGAAAAAGTCAAATCCAATATGAACCATTATTCTCACAATAAATTCTTTGTTTGTTTAAAAATGTATTCTAATCATAAAAAAAGAAGCATTGGTCTGTCATTATTTTGTGGCCTCGGCCTAAACGCCAAATTAAAGAAATAAGCAAACATAAAAAAATAGTTGGGATTTCTAAAAATTTTAAGTGAAGAAAAAAAAAATGAGGCATCTAAAAATAACTTTTTTTTTACTCTTAAGTCCTCTCATTCCGTACATAAGATTAGAAAAGTACACAAGCTTATGTTTTTTTATGAATATTGAAAATTCAATAAAATTACAGAGCTTTAAAATCTCAAAAGAAGTTAATCAACTGGTGCGCATTTCTTTTTACACACAGCCACAGATTTTGCCTAAATATAATGGCTAATATTTAATATTATTACTCTGCATTTAGTCAGTAGTTTACCCTCTTTATGCCTCAGATATTAAGTTTGTGTAGCTCCCAGATGTTAAAGTGAGAAACCATGGTGAGATGTAAAGTGCTGCCTCTCGCCTTCAGAAAGCATGTTTTATGACCTTCCAAGCTTGGTTAGAGATTTAAAGACTTTGCAAAGTAACTGGAGTCAACCCTTATATTGTATAATTAATAATCTACAAGCGGAGAAAATTCACAACTGTTAAACTCCTCCACTAACTGTGTAAGCAAGTTCATTCTAAAGGAAGGCAGCAAGATATTAAAAAATAGTCTTTAAAACAACTAAAAAGTCCTCATAGGACTCTCTATTATTGATGTAGTAGTGCATGTATGTAGAATGAGAACTCTTGGCTCCATGGTTAAAACAAGCTTAAGTTGTGGTAAGGGAACCACTTACATGTGGTTAAAAATCGCTATATTTTAAATGTAAAAAATGTAATAGATTAAAGCAAAATAAAAAAATACTTGGTATTGATACTATTTGCATCGTTATAATATCACATGTATTAAAGCTACTGTTTTGTGGGTCAGCAGCTGAACATTTTGGAAACCATTTTGGCGCAAGACAAATTGCAGACAAAAAAAAACAGGACTTTAGAAATATTCCATAAAAAATAGTTATAGTTGAATTCATAGACATGAAAACTGCAGCTTTTAAGGAAAATGTGGAAGTGAAGTGGAAAGATTTAAAATGACCATGTTTTGGTAAAGATTTCTTCAAACTGACCTTGAGACAAGATAGGACCACAAAGCATCTCACAAAAAGTATCTCTAACTGTTTAGTCCTTTAAAATACAGATGTATATGTTTTGTTTGAATATCGTTGATGTGAGATTAGAATGCAAGATAAGATTAGGCATGTTATTTCAACTTTTGTTAGTTTGTGTTAGTTGTATTTTTTACACTTCTTTCTTATTATTTGCTGTTAAAATGGTGCTTAAATAATTATTTTCTTCTACATCACAAAAAAACATTATATATATATATTAAAACGCATTAACATTTTTTTTTATAAGTTATGGATTCCTTTTTTGTCTTGTAAGAAACAGCTCCACACATAAATAGCGAGTTTCCATTGCCGTTTCGGTATACTTGCATACAACTATTATTTTTCTCCAGTTTTTCCGTGGGGCCCTGAACGTTGCGTGCTGTTGCTTTAAGAGGGCTGAGCTTCCAAAGCCCTGAGAGTGGAGCGCACTTTTCATCTACCTGCTGCCTGCCTCTCTCCTCTGTCTTGATTGGCCCTCTGGAGCTAAATCCCCTTGAATGATTTCAAACCCGAAGACTTTGGACGCAGAAGAGGAGGGGGGAGGTGTTCGTTGGAAACTGGTCAGGTTGAAAGAGACTTAAGCGCTCTCAGTCCACCGAACGCACCATCTCATGACAGGGATTTTTATTTCGCGGAGGAGCGCTGTTTCTGACTACTAACCAGACGGAGGGAAGGGGGAAGAAACGGGACAAATTTCGCTTTAAAGCTGGTTGATTTGAGCTAAATCTCACTGGAATACCACCCTATTTCATTATAATCATTTATGTCCTATCACTTGCGTGTAGTGATGTCCGGCGAGGATGGTGTCTAAGCTGTGGGACGCGGTGTGCTGATTGTATTCGTCGCTTGAGACTATTAGGACCAGACTGGGGATATCTATGAATCAATATCTAAGAATGAGCAGTGATAACTGGAGAAATGTGAGTACAAACAGTTGGCTGTGAGGTCCAGTAAGGCTTTTATTAACCAAATCAGAGGGCTGGGGAGGGAGGGCTTTCAGCTCATGCACAGGTTGTCATAGCATCACATTAATATTTTCAATCCTACCAGAGCCTAACACAGAAGCTTAACAGTTTGGACAATGGGTTTGTTTTCCAATACCATCCTTCAGCTCAGGTTGGGTTAAGTGAGGTTCTCACAGTGAGTTTGAAGCAACAGTATTCACACACTGAGATTTAGATTACAGTCATGGCTAAAAATCCCTCAGAAGGGGCTAAAGATGACCTGAGCCAGTTGACTGATGAGGACCTGCTGCGGTTCAGCAAAGAGGAGCTGGTGAGGAAATTAAGGAAGGTCGACAGTGAGAAAATGAACTTGATGATCGAGCATGGCAACATGATGAAAGACATCAACCGACGGCTGCAGGTGCACCTGCATGAGATCAGGAGTCTGAAAGAGGTCAACCAGAAGCTGCAGGATGACAACCATGAGCTCCGGGAGCTCTGCTGCTTCCTGGACGATGATAGGCAGAAGGGCAAGAAGCTGTCCCGGGAGTGGCAGCGCTTCGGCCGCTACACTGCCAGTGCCATGTGGAAGGAGGTAGGTGCCTACATGATGAAGCTAAAAGAGCTGGAGGCCAACCAGGAGAGTGTGCTGAGGGAGAACTCTGAGCTGAAGGAGATCATCCTCATGCTGGATGAGGAGAGAAATGGGGCTGGGTCCAGGAGCTCCATAGACAGCCAGTCTAGCCTCAGCAACCTGAACGGTGGAGCTGGGACAGTCAGGGATGTTGGAGATGGAAGCAGCACATCCAGCACAGGGAGCGCCGGCAGCCCAGATCACCACAACCATGTACACAAACCCTCAGATAACAGTAAGATGCCCACCATGCGGAGGTCAATGGATGATCTGTCGGCACCCCATCATCACAGGAGCATTCCTAATGGACTGAATGGTGAGTATTCATTGTTAAAATCCCCCACTTAAGTACTCAACAGACATCACTTTTTCTAAGTTTTAATTAACGTTATCGAGGATAGACCCTTAGTCCCCTGATTCAGCTTCATGGTCACATCTTGATTGGGGTGATAAAGGTGTATACTGGGTCCTTTAAAATACCCTCAGTCCTAAAGCAACCCATCCTTTGAGGTCTGCCTGGTTTAGGTCAGGAGATTTGGTTCTCTGGGTTCAAGAAGACTTAAAAGCTTTGAGATGAGGCGCTCATAATCACGGCCGTTTCTGTTACGGAGGAGGAGTGCTCCTCTTTCCTTGGGCTCGTTTGACATGCATGGCACAGGTCCAAAAATCAGTGTCCCTGCAAGACCTAAATACATGGTCAAAAAGCCCCAAATGCCATGATGGGACATGAGAGTACTAAGCCGTGCTTGGCTCCCTGGGATCTTTTTGGCAAAAGGAATAAACTCTGCTTCACTGGAGGGAAAAAAGCCCTCTGTCTAGCTGAGGCTTTATTTTCTATTTACAAGGACAGGGAGGCGGCACTGATCAGATCACATGGGCACATGTTAACTGTCAGATATACCTGGAATTTGTTAATAAAGCTATGCAGGTAACTGATATAAAAAGATGAAACTGTGCATGGAGGAGAGCCGAGGGAGCCCTTAATCCAACCGTTGTCACGTGCAGCAGTTAGGGCAGTTTTTGGCTCTTGTTATGTAACCTCACTATTGTATCTGCAGCGTGCTAGAGCCGCTCTGAGCTGCTGTTTCACCAGATGTGTGTGACATTGTGTGACCCAAGGGATTTAACACAGGGTGATGTACAGTGCCATGCACATGTACTATTTTGTTGTGCTACAAGCAAAAAAAAAAAAAAACATCTTTGGAGTGTGAGATTTTACACAAAAAAGCAACATGATGTAACGCATCGTTTTTAAAAAAAAGGAAGTTAGTTGAAGGTTTTTAAAAGTGTGGAGTACAACTGTTAGTAAAACATTAGTGTGTGATGCTAATCTTTTGGGGTCCCTCTCTACCATCTTTGCACATTCGACATTTTCTACCATAATAGCTCAAGCTCACTCAGACTCTATGTATCGCGTTTACTAACAGCAATTATCATTATCAGTAAAGATGATTAGTTTGACTTTTACCAGTCCATCCCAATATGCTTTGATGTATAATTTCATTATTAGCTACAGCTGAATGTTTAGCCCAGTCATTTCTTTTGCAGCTCTAACAGGTTTCCCTCCTGATTGCCCTTCTTTCAGCTGCATCGAATCAACTCTTACCAGCTTTAGAAAAAAATATCCCTAAATACTGTTTTCTCTCCTGATATGTTTCTCTGTTGGATAATTTTTTACCCAAAATTTGCAGTCTTGGTTAATTAAAGCATACATGTATATTGCATTTTTGGTCTAAAGCTAAATTCTGACAAATGTATATATGTCTTCTTAAATGGGCATAAAGAATAGCTTAGGCTGCAAAATATGTCTGAGTTACTGTCCACACATTTTACTCAATATAAATAATGCCAACATAAAAGAAAACCTACATGTACTGTTAGTAGCATGCATTCAATCCCAGCATAAACATGGATATTTGAGAATAGTTAATTTCATTTTAAAAAATCATGATTGAATAAGTGCTTTGGGAATGAGGTTGGTACTATCTGGTGAATAACAAGGCTGAACCTCGCATATCTGTCATCCTTGTAAACAGCTGAATTTGGGAGGGAAGAACTGACGTCTCTTAAGATGCTATTTGATAACAGCAACAAAGCATCCCTCCCCTGATGCCAACTTGCTGCTTGTTGCACGTTAGATTGCTGTGAGACAAAGCAAACGGATCAAAACAATGTTTTTCTCCTCTGTGAAATATTCCTTACAACTCTCTCAGATAGGAACCTAGTCATGACACAGTCTTTTTTTCATGCCAGACTAGATGGAAAATTGCCTTTTTTACCAGGAGAGATTTACTCACTTTGCTCCCTGAAATCTGAGAAGAGTGACCGTGTTGTGAGGTCGGATCTCTTCCCCCCATGGTGTGAGGTCTGGAGTGGCTTTTATTTCATGCTGTCCAAATGCCACGGGCTCCCTTGGGCATTTAGGACACAAGCTCAGAGATTGCCTCTCAAATCTTAAATGAACAGCATCTGTCTGCTCGTGAGACACATATAGTCAGATAAGAAGAAGAAGACGTGGATAAAATGAGTTTGAGTACAGGGCCTCAACATTTTCTGGATCTTTCTATGCTATTTTGGTCCAATTATTGGAAAATTGTGATATTATGGGTGATTGGAGGAGCTTAAGCTAGAGGTTCTGATATTATTTTTGGATTTATGTGGAGGGAGTGGCAGAATGGCAGTCTGAGGTTGGTTGGGAAGCTTAAGAGGCAAGGTGGGGGCTCCTACAGGACCCATTAAGCTCCACAGAGGCAGGGTTTTGCAGACATCCCACTGTCAGTTTAATTGAATTTCTTAAGCACCGACACTTCTGTCGACCTCCGACACCCCTCCCCCCTCTTCTTATTTTGTTGCTAAGGGTGACAAATTCTGTTTAGAACAAAAACTCAGATAAATCAGCAAGGGCTGCTTTGAGTGCCACGCCATCAGTGTCGTAAACTGCTTCGTAGTCACAAAAGGCTTTTCCACGTCTGCAATCGTTTTTCGAACAACATAACCCAATTCCAGTCAAATGCCAACTGATTTTAAAGCTGTCGCAAAGAATGAAACTCCCTCATCGAGCCTTAAAACTCCATTGAATACAGGATTGGATTTAAGCAACGTGACCAAACGACACAACGGACTGGTGCTTTGACAACCTTAAGATGAGCTGCAGATAAAAATCCCCTCTCGTAATAATGCTTGTTGACCTTTAACAGACCTTAAATGTTCCCCTGGCCTTTTAGCTGATAGTGGCATTGAGAAGCAGGATTTGCAATAAAAGTGCTCCGAATAAGTTACATGGAAAAAAAAAAAAAGAAAAAAAAGAAAAATATCAAACGCACACTGAACTAAACATATTTTGCTGCAGGCTTTTTTTGGGCAGTAGGCCTACTTCAGTCCTCCGCCTTTTTAGGATTATAACATGACTAATAAATACAACATTGATTTAGCCATTGTTTTAGGCACATTTTGTCAAACATGACACCCACTGACTGTCTGGTTTGTTAGTTTGTTTGTTTTTAAAGCACATATAAAACCTGAGATTAAGTTTTTAGCCTGTCTCTTAAAACCATAAAAAATTTTCGCGATTCACTCAATGACACAGCACTCTTTCTTTGTGTGCTATTAATTCTCGTTGAGTGAGAACAAATGGTTGTTTTCTAAGAGTCATATTTTTTAGAGACTTCTATTTGTTTTTTTTTTTTTCTTAAAGCCAAAGATCAGTAGTTTAAAAATAAGATAAGCCATGTCTTTATCACTTAATTCAATATCAATTAAGGTTTAGTAGCTATATGACTCTTAAATGTTTAATTATTTCTATGGCAGTCACTTCCTGCTGCAAGGATTTGCATTTGTGCCAAAAATGCCTTGCATCATAAGGTTTATTTTCGACAGAAAATTCAATTTCAGTTTTGGTTGAGATATTTTAGGTGTGAGCTTCTGTTGAGGGGTGAATTCTCCGTTTCAGAATGATTAACTAAGTCAGCTGTGATCTGAGAAACCGGTCGGGTTGGTTGGTAATCCAAAGGAGATCAACATTAACAAGACCTTTATTAAGACATTCATACAAATAGTAGTCTTACCTGTAGGGTATATTGCATAAATTCTGATATTTCTGAGAAAAAATTCCTCCTGG